>JBBPBX010048900.1:0-11433 GCA_038048925.1 Garcialebias charrua
CTCGTTTCTTCCACCACAGCTGAGGGAGTCCGCAAACAGACTTACACGCCTTTTAGTTTGCAGGATACTGAGTTGATCCGTCAGCGTTTGCCTGATATCCAGAAAGGAGGTTCGGCTTGGATCCGCGCTTTTCTGGAGGCATGCGCCGGAATTGTGCCATGTCTGGGTGATTGGAGGAGGGTTTTCACAGCATGCACGTCGTTTGGTAGTTTGACTGAAATAGAACAGGCTGCTGGGACTAAATTGGACCCAGACAGTGACACACTGCACGACCACGTTCAAATTTTATGGCCAATTATACGAGAGAAATATCCGACGTCTATGAAATCTTCAGACTTGTGTGAGATTCCTCCGGCTGTTACAGAACGGGGCACGACCTACTTATCTAGAGTTAAGCTCTTGTGGGAAAATAGAACTGGAAATGATCCAACGATTGATCCTACGACTCAACTGTTGTTCAGAGGAGCTGTAGAGAGCTCTCTGTCTGATGATGTTAAGAAGAGTTTGGCGTCTGTTGTTGGCCTAACAAAGATGGATTATGATTTATGGGCAGCCCACATTGTTCATTTTATTGATCAATCTTTTGATAAGAGGGAGTCTGATGACAGGGAATTAAAATCCCTTGAAACTCAATTAGCTAAGGCCCAATTAAAAGACATACGTGACAAACTTAATTTCACAAAGGTGAATGCAATCCAGATGCCCCAGGTTCAGGGTCCTCCTACATCATCTGATAATTCATATCAACAGAGACCTCTGGGCCCATCCACATCCTGGCGCAGGGGTCGGAACAAACGTCTGAGGGGCAACCCTCGACCCACGGACAGGTGCCACCGGTGTGACGGGGTGGGACATTGGCATTTTCAATGTCCGACCAAACAGGATTTATCGAGACAGGAGGTGACGCCAGCTCGTTATCCACATGACGTATATCCACCACCACCAGATAATACTCCACATGGCCCTATGCCGGGAGCCAATAATCAGGCCCCAGGCCAATATCCTATCCAATAGGGGTGCCCTGGTCCGGCAGTAGGTGGCGTCTTGTATTTAGAGCCTTTGGTATCGTTAACCATTAACGGCCGAAATCACATGTGTATGGTTGATACAGGCGCCAGGTATTCGTCAGTTAACACGTCACTCCCACGATCAAAGAATACCGTACCTGTTGTTGGATTCTCGGGCAAGCCAGAGGAGTGGCCGCTATCTTGTTACGTACCATGCGTGTGGAATAATCTGCGCTTTGAACACTCCTTCCTGATTTCTGACACATGTCCAGTGAACTTGATTGGACGAGACATTCTGTGTGATCAGAACGTGACTTTGATGATGAGTCCTGACAACGTCCAGCTGAGTTTTCCTGATGGAACTGTTCAGTACTGTGCTACAGTGAAAAGCTCCATTCATCAGATGCTCCAGGTTGAAGGGACTTCTGCTGAGTCTGGTCCAGCCGAATTTCAAGCTGAAGTTTGGTGGGGAGCAGTTCCTGACTTTACAACTACGCTCTTGTACGACACACTGCAGAGCTGGAACGCCTGGATTAATGTCATAAGATCTTATGACACGCTTCCTGATGTGGCACATTGCACGCTGAACTATGACCTTTGTGGTGATGGGGACTACGATGTGCTCTGGACAGGACTGCTTGAACATTGTCAAGAGACTGGTGAATTTCCAGTGGCTGAAATCATGGACATTTATGTGGCCCCGGAGGGAGTGGTGGCAGGCGTGAAATTGCCCGCACCGTTACTGCAACTGTATATGCTTGGCGATGTATCAGCTCCACATGTGTCATTGATGGTTGTGTCTGGTGCTGATGCGAAGAATTTAGGTCCTGTGATGAGACGCTGTCTTGCTGTAAGGGAATGGGTGCCTACACAAAATCCACACTTACACTATTCTCCAGAAACTGATACTTACAGGATCACACACAGATCATTCACATTATTGTTACCTGAGAAACATTCTCTGCCTAGATCACATGGCGGAGAAAACACAGACCATGTTGATACGGACAAACTGTTAGCCAGTTTGCCTGATACACTTTGGGCCAGGAGTTCTACAGATGTGGGCCTGCTGAGTGTCAACCCTGTATCGATCGTCCTGAAGCCAGGCACGATTCCAATCTATAAACATCAATATCGACTCCGACAGGAGCAGATTGACGGTATAGAGCAAACTATTAAGGGTTTGCTGGAAGCTGGTGTGTTGCAGCCTACTGTTTCGAGCTGGAACACACCTCTACACCCGGTACCAAAAGCTGATAAATCTCATTACCGTTTAGTTCATGATTTGAGGCCTATAAATAAGGTTGTTGTTCCATCTAATTATGGTACTCCAAATCCTTATGTTATGATGAATGCTATTCAGCCTGAACACAAGTTTTTTACTTGTATTGACCTGGCGAACGCGTTCTTTTGTGTGCCTCTGGACGCTGGATCAAGGGATCTGTTTGCATTTACCTTTAAGGGGAAACAATTCACGTACAGTAGACTGCCTCAGGGTTTCGTGGATTCGCCCTCTTTGTTCAATAATGTATTAAAGCAAGTCCTTACTGATTTGCCTTTGCCACCGGGAGTGGTTTTAATCCAATACGTCGATGATATTCTGATAGCAGCTCCGACTTCAGAAGCTATTATGCACGCATCTGAAGCTGTGCTTCGACATCTAGCCCAGTGTGGTTTTAAAGTGTCAAAACACAAATTACAGGTGGGTCGTTCAAAAGTTCAGTTTTTGGGTAGGCTCATCTCTGGCTCTGGCCTGCAACTGACGCCATCTCAGAAAAGCTCCATTTTAAATCATTCTAAACCAGCAAATGTTAGGATGATGTTAAAATTTTTGGGGCTGATCAATTACAGTAAGAACTTCATTCCTGATTTCAGCCGTAAGGTGGCTCCTCTGCGGAACCTCATTTCGGCTGTGGGATATAAAAATTTTGTGTCCCCACTGCAGTGGACGGAGGAAGCTGACAGGGCATTTGTGGAGATTAAACAAGCTTTGTTTGATGCGTGCTCTCTGCAGTGTCCAGATTACTCCTTGCCATTTCACTTGGATGTGGATGAAAAAGACGGATTTGTGAATGCCGTCTTGTTTCAAAGAGGGAAAGCTGGCTCTGACAGGCACGTTTTGATGTATTATAGTTCAAAATTAGATCAAATTGAAGTTGGCCACCCTACCTGTGTGAGGCATGTAGCTGCCATTGGAAAGTCTATTTTAAAGACATCACACATAACTATGGGGAATGAGGTTTTTGTTCACACAATTCATGACGTAAAATCATTTTTGGACTCACAAACATTCACATTTTCAAATCAAAGAACAGAAAACCTCAGAAGATTATTACATAATTCACATATACATTTTACAAGCCAGGGAACAAATATGGCCGCGCAAATGGACACCACACAAGATCATAACTGCATTAGTGACACCGCACAGGAAATGAAATTACATGAAAACCTTTCTAAAGATCCTTTGGACCAGCCAGACATGATACTGTTCTGTGATGGACATAGTCATAGAAATGAAACGGGCGCATTGATCACTGCGTTCGCTGTGGTGGAAAGAAGAGATGCAGGTTTTGTTGAACTCAAGGCAGAAGTGATGAACCAGCCAGCTTCTGCGCAGCTCGCAGAGCTAAAAGCAATAACAGAAGCTTGTAACGTCGCAGAAGGAAAAAATGTTAATATTTACACAGACTCAGCGTATGTTTTTCAGGCAGTCTATGTTGATCTCTGTCACTGGAGAAGAAAGGGATTTGTCACCTCATCTGGAGAACCAGTCAGACATTTTAAACAATTACTGGAATTGTATTATGCATTGCAGCGGCCTAGACAAGTGGCAGTAATTAAATGCAAGGCCCATCAGAAGAGTAGCAATTTCATTGCCCAAGGGAATCATGAGGCAGATCAAGCTGCTAAAAGAATTGCAGGCTATATTTTAAGGACACAGATGGTCCAGAGACATGAGAAAAAGAGTTCTGAAGACTATTTTCAAAAGGAATTTACTCTAGAATATATCAGAGAGTTACAAAATGCAGCCGCTCCGCACGAGAAGCAGGCATGGTTAGACCGTGGAGCTAAAAAGGATAGTGAACAAATTTGGAGGAATCATGAGGGTAAAATTGTAGCTCCAGCTGGATTGTTCAACCTGCTATGCCAAGAAGCACACAGCAGGGGGCACTGTGGTACATCAAAACTGATTGACTTGATCTCACAGAATTGGTGGAACCCCTATGCCATCTGTATTGCAAAATATTTTGTACAGACATGTGAAATATGTTGCCACCATAATCCAAAGGTGGCACTTAAAACTGGGCTTGGTGGATTTCCAATGCCTCAGGCACCGTGGAAAGAGATTGTGATAGATTTTACTGACATGGGTGTTGAGAATAGAGTGGCTGGAAAGAGATATTTACTCGTTTGCGTGGATCAATTTAGTAGGTGGGTGGAAGCTTTTCCAACGAAAACTGAAAAAGCGAAAGAAGTCATAAAGTGGTTGACAAAGGAGTTGATCCCCAGATTTGGAGTCCTTCAGTGATCAGATCAGATAATGGAACCCATTTTGCAAACAGGGAGTTAAGGGAAGTTGAGAAATTGTTTGGCATTCGACATAAGTTTGGGGCTGTTTTTCATCCTTCATCACAGGGTTTGGTTGAACGTGCTAACCGTACTCTTAAAGAGGGGTTGGCAAAGGTTTGTGCAGACACAAAATTGAAATGGCCTGATGCCCTACCTATAGTGCTGTTCAACTTAAGGTCAACTCCAAATACTACCCTGAATGTCAGCCCTCATGAGATACTTACAGGAAGGAAGATGCCATGTCCTTTCACTCATCCGTTGCCGTCAGAAAGTACTATGTTACAATTACAACATTATGACATATCAGAGTACTTGAAGAGGCTTAATAATACTGTAATGAGTATTTCTCAACAGATTCAATTGATCCAGACTGCAGAGGGAGAACAACACTGTGCCCACGTGGATACAGGTGACTGGATTCTAAGAAAGGTAGCCCGTTTTAACTGGTCTCAGCCTAAATGGGAAGGCCCATATAAGGTGGCTGCTGTCACTTCTCACTGTGTTAAAATTTGGTTAACTGAAGAAAAGCTCAGTAACTGGATTCATAAGACACACTGTGTTAAAAGCTCTGACCCTTCTCTACGCACTCTACAGCAGGTACGAAAGGACTTGGCTGAGCTGAGCACATCTGAAGAGCTGAGCACATCCGAAGGGCTGAGCGTGTCTGGAGAGCTGGGTGCATCTAAGGAACTGTGTGAGCCATCCGTACACAGTGACACTGCAGCTCCACCTTCAACTGAGAGCTTCGATCCACCGGTTCCAAAACCCCGATACAACTTGAGGAGGAAATCAGAACAGACTTAAAATAACATTACATAAAAAGGGGACGTTGTTTGTTGTACATAGTTGTTACAGGAAGAATGAATTTCCTAGCGGTGAGGTTAGGTGTGGTAACCACTTTTGGAATATTGTTTACAGGGCTCACTCTGTGGGTTGCAACGACAGCTAAGACAGGCTCCCCTGAAGTTGTTCACGACAATGTCAACAGATCTTGTGATGAGGACCCTAACTTCCTGCTCAGCAGAGGGGAAGATGGAACAGAGGTTGCAGAGGTTCAGATTCAGGTACACCCAGACTCTGACATTAGCAGATCAAAGAGATCCATGATAGTTAATTTCCTACAGTTTAACTTCACAGTTGGGGTGACTGCATCTGTTAAATTTGACCTTTGCTCTGTGATGTACTGTGGTGCGAGGCAGGAGTCATTTATTTGGGCAGTGAAGTATATTTGTGTGACTTATGGGCATGACATGAATTGCGGGGACTGGAATAATGTGTTGTGTAATTCAGGGCCTGCTGATTGGGGTTACAGACCAGAAAAAGCGAGAAGAGGGAAGTATCCGTTACAGGAACGCTTGTCAATCATACAAGATCATACTAAAAGCACCAGGTGTCTAGCACAAAATACATGTAATTCTTTGATTTTGACTTTAAAGAATCCTCAGAGGCAGGATAGTGACACTTATATACTGGGAGTTCATGTTTCTGGCAAAGATCCAACGAGTCCGTTCAGGATAAATGTGGTTCAGAGAGAGGAAAGTCAGATTGAATCAGATCAAGAGGTGTCTTATATGACAGATGTGACATATGAAGAAAAGTTGGCTTTGGAGACAGGTTTCACACAGCAAAATTACTGGATAGAGTATGTTGAAAATGCAGCAGAACAAGTGAAGTATAAGGATTGCGTTGTTTGTGCGAAGGCCAGGCCAGCGTTATTAATGATGACATCACCTCTTTCAAATGAGTCATGTTTTCACTGCATGTTGGAACTACATATGAAGGAGAATCCCACTGATAGTTGCAAAGGTTTGGAGAAATATTTTCCCATGGCCCCAGAGATGCAATCCCACCTGTTTTCACTCCAGTGAGAAACTCTTACACTTGTCTGGTTAGGAAAATACAGGGAGGTATATCTGTAGGTGATATTGATTCAAGTTGGTGTAAGTTGAATGTGGATGTTTCAGCTTGGACAAACATGACGAGATTATCTGTAGCACGTGCAGATGTTTACTGGTTTTGTGGTGGTAGAACTCTAAGAAATACGTTGTCTTCAAGATGGTCAGGAATCTGTACACTCGTTTCTTTAATTTCTCCAATTAAGATGGTGAATTTAACAGGACAGGATTTGGAAACTTTCAGGAGCAGTACACATGTTATTGGTGAGTTTGAGAGGAGAAAACGTGACTTTGATCTGTATGTAGATTCTCCAGCATATATTAACGCTATCGGAGTCCCGGATGAATACAAATTAGTTGATCCTATTGCAGCTGGTTTTGAGTCTATGATTCCAACTATAACTGTAAATAAAAACGTAGCCAGGATTAATTACATTCATTTTAATGTTCAGAGGCTGAATAATTTGACAAGAGATGCACTTGAGGGCGCACATCAGCAGCTAGCAGCAACATCACTGATGGCCTATCAAACGAGATTAGCTGTGGACTTTCTTTTGGCTGAGAGAGGTGGTGTCTGCTCTATGTTTGGACAAGAGTGTTGTACTTTCATCCCAAATAACACAAGTCCAGATGGTTCATTTACAAGGGCTCTGGATGGTTTGAAATCTCTGTCTGAGGAACTAGCTGAAAGCTCTGGAGTTCAGAACCCTCTGAGTGAGTGGTTCATCTCTACTTTTGGAAGATGGAGAGCTGTTGTCGTCACAGCTGTGATTACAATATTCGCAGTTGTGGTTATGTTAATTTGTTGTGGATGCTGCTGCGTTCCTTGTGTGAGGCATTTCTGCTTGAAGTGCATCAGTAGCGCAGTGGATGATAGGTTTCCTAAGCTGCCTTCCTATCAGATGGCTGTACAGGCAGGAGAGGGCTTCCCCCTTACAGGTGTCTATGAGGAAGAAGATGAAGACGATGAAGATGAGATGGCCTGACTTGGCTAAAGCATAGTTTAGATTCTTTGCTAAGGTTAACACATACCAGAAATGCACACACTGGAGCAGAGTATATGCAATGTTTTGAAGTTGTTAAGAGTTGATAAATCAAATTTGGGGAAATTTAAGGGTTTTTGAGAAAGTATTGAATTTATAAGGTCAAATTAAAGTCCAGTTGTTTTTTATTGAACGCCTTTTTAAAGGTATTGAATTTAACTTCATTATTCTTGCATATACCCTGTTGAGGCGTGATATTTGATAGGAGGGACAGTCCGCTTCATTTTATTGTTTTGTTTTTATTTTTTATTTGTTTTATGGTTTCATTTTTACATTTATTTTCGTTTGTTTTGTTTATTTCTTATTACATTTATTTGTTGTTTTGTTTGTTTTGTTTATTTCTTATTACATTTATTTGTTGTTTTGTTTGTTTTGTTTATTTCTTATTACATTTATTTGTTGTTTTGTTTGTTTTGTTTATTTCTTATTACATTTATTTGTTGTTTTGTTTGTTTTGTTTATTTCTTATTACATTTATTTGTTGTTTTGTTTGTTTTGTTTATTTCTTATTACATTTATTTGTTGTTTTGTTTGTTTTGTTTATTTCTTATTACATTTATTTGTTGTTTTGTTTGTTTTGTTTATTTCTTATTACATTTATTTGTTGTTTTGTTTGTTTTGTTTATTTCTTATTACATTTATTTGTTGTTTTGTTTGTTTTGTTTATTTCTTATTACATTTATTTGTTGTTTTGTTTGTTTTGTTTATTTCTTATTACATTTATTTGATGTTTTATTTTATTCTTTGTTTTTGGTTGATTTCTTTGCTTTTTCTTACATTTATTTTTTAGATTGTTAGTTTTGTATTGCGTTTCCAGCATATAAGCTCTGACGGTTACCATATATTTTCTTACGTAGTTTTGTTACCAATTAGTATTGATGCTTATTTTTATATAAGGGTTTTATATTCTGGGTGGGTAACTTAGATGTAATATTGTTGTGGGTGGGAATGTTAGCGATTTCCATTGTGTATCCAGTTTTTAATTGCATACGCACATAGTACATATAGGGTTTTTGTTGACATGATGTTTGTCATGTCAAAAGGGGAATTGAAATATATGTATATCAGTATTACACCTGAAGCACACATATTATGCGTTATGATTTATGTTCACTTAATTCCACCATATAATGTGAAAATATATTCAAGATGGAACCTTTATTTACGGGTTTTATTTCCAATAGGGAAGAGTTTTTCAGTTACACGCCTGCATAATACAACAGACACAACACTGGATGATTGACATACAGAGCTGGTAGTTGATTGGCTGAGAGGCGGATCACTCACAGAGTAGAAAAGTTCTAGGGCGGTTCCAAGGCGGTTCGGTTCCAGGATTGGTCCCACGAGGCGATGACGTCATCTAGAGGTATAAAACCGTGGTCCGCCTTCGAAGATGTGTGTGTGTTGGACTTGTGCTTGGTGAGAGGTCTGTTGGTCGCTGTAAGGTTTATTCTTATAATGTACAATAAACCTGCCTAAAACTTGCACATTCGTTTCAGAGCTTCCCTTCAACTTTTGAACCGCAACAAAACCTTGATGGAAACACGGCTAATGTGTGAAGTGTGGTTTTTGTCAATTTACATACAGTAGGATGTGTGTGTTTTCTGTAAGCTCTGCTTTCACACACTGAACTTTGAATGGGTCACAGGCACGTGTTATCCCAAGTATGTGTGTGTTAGCTTCCAATTTACCTAGTTTGGTGTGTACCAGTGGCCCAGCTTGCTTATAACTTCTCTCTCCCTCTCACAGTCTCCTCATAGAATTGAGGAAGCTCATCGGATGATGAGCGAAATGTCTTGTTGCTACAAATAAAGTCCAGTTGTTCTGTATTGAATGCCTTTTTTGTTTATCATGTCCTGGACGACTGAGAATCTTCACCAGCATGTTGAAGAAAATGTTTTATTGTGTCAAACCAGTTTCCCAGGTTTTCATAAGGTTTACAGAAATCATTTTGTTTCAAACATTAATTTATAAATGTTAACTCAAATGTCTCATTAAGTGTCATCCATTTGATCAAAACGTGTAACCCTTCTTCTTCCTCTTTTGATAAGGCATGATTTCTTGTTTCACCAAAATAGATATGAACATACAAAACAAATAGCCTAAAAATCAGCTCTAAAGACAGGCTATGAATAAAAATATTTTTAGAGCAAAATTATTTGGAAAAATATAGAACAAAGTTATTTAAATTGAACGCGCTGCTCGCTTCGGATCTTGTATGCTTCCTTCCACCACACGTGACAGCATGTGTGGAGCATCTAAAATATTAGATGTTGGCACCTCCACATAATTGCATTCAGTTGTTTTTATTAACAATTTGTTTAGTTTCCCAACTTTTTTGGAATCTGGTTTATATATACAAAGTATATATTCATTCAGCCTTTATTTATACAGGTTAGTCCCATTGAGCCTCGTGGACTCATTTACAAGAGACCTGATTTTAACAAAGAATGATGACAACAGTACATAATCATAAAAGAAGGCATATGAATTGGGAAAAATAAATGAAAGAAAATTATATATAAAAAACAAAAACAAAAAAACAGTGATATAAGAATAATAAACAATATATAGCAACCCCTCACCTACCACGGGGGTTACGTTCCAGAGACCCTGCAAAGTAGCAGCATTACGTTTATTTTATTATTTATATTAAGGCTTTATAAACCCTTTGCCACTATAAACCTTTCCCACACTTGTATTAACCTTTCCCTGTAATAAATTTAGCAGAGGACCCAAAAAATTAAATGAAACACAGAGCATGTTCAATAAGTTTTATTTTGAAAAGACGGGTAGAAGTCAGCACACGTCTGTGAAAACTTGATTAGGATAAGGGGATCAGAGAAGATTTTAGATCCAAAAGTCCCAGGAGGTCGAGGCGCTGGTGTTTCAGTTCAGGTATCTCTCCCGGATGCAGTGAATTGGTCACGTGCCAACACACATTTAATAATTTATTACATCATGTCATCACCTTCATGGAGGGACGGGCAGTTTTGTTAGGGTAGCAGGGTGTCTTCCTTCACCTGCAGTTTGTCTCTGCAGCTCACACCTGGGCTCACTGTGAACCAGACAGAACGACCTGCCCTGCTCTGATTGGCTCAAACTGTGGCTCTGTTTCTCTTTATCAGTTGAAAACAGTGTCAGGATCATCTTTAGATTGACAAAACCACAACTTCACTAGCTCTCAAGCGAGGCGTACACATTCCTTCCCGCTCCCTCCTCTTCTCCTGCTTTTTTGCTCTGTCCATGTATCGGAGCAGCTTCAATTTTTACACATCTCCTGAAATGGACACTACTGTTTTGGATCTGACCAACTGGGTTTTCGACGTATATTACAAAATCTTTTCAACAAAGTGACAGGGTCCTGGAGAACCCTCATCTGCTCGGATGAGATGCATGCAGCTGGATATATCTCTGGAGGGGATGTGTTTACCTCTGCTATCGACCGAGGATATCAAAATTGCATATAATTGGATTTATGAGAACAGGTTTCCTGTTTTTGGGAAAATTCTGGATCCTGGTTTATCAACATACAAAGAAGACGATCGCAGCTAATTTGGACCTCGACAAGCTGCGGTCTATGTGAAGGTTTTGTTCGTGCTGGAGAACTCAAAATCATCTGATTTACGAGTGAAACCATAAGTTGGAAGTGATATGAATCGCATGCCACCTGCGGCTTTGGGACTCCTCAGCATGAAAAACTATTTTGAAGAGGCTTGTAAGCACAGACCAGTGGAATGCACCCTAATCTGGCAATTTTGGACCTTGGAAAGTTACCAGTACAGACTCAAGGCTTATGGAAAATTAGTCTGCCTGAATAAATCAGCAAGTGTGGTTATCTGAATCTTTCCCCAGCTGGCCTTGGACAGGCCGACTTATCAATTTCTCCAGGGAAATGTGTAAACTAAGGAAAAG
>JBBPBX010048900.1:12055-25569 GCA_038048925.1 Garcialebias charrua
GAGATTCAATCTGGCAATCTTTCTTGTCAAGAGGCAACTAATAGATTGTGCAAAATTTTGTGCAAAATTTGTTCAAAATTGTAATATTTAGAGGCTGTCGGTTAGCAAAAAATCATCATACACAAGGTTATTTTAATAAAACTACCAGGAAGCAATTACTTTACGTACCTCTACAAGTCACTAACATTTGGAATCGACCCAATGGCCATCACAGATAACTGACCTTAGAAAACACAAAAATGCACAGTCAATTTTATAGATACACTACTGAGCTGATATTTGGTGCACTAGTAGCCGAGAGTAATCTACAATTATATTGCGTGAGACTTCTATGATTCTTCATTTCTTGAATGCTCTCAACCTAAACTATGGCATGAAAGATGCAGGGTGATATTAACTCCTTTAGAATAGACTAGGACTGTCACAATAACAAATTTTGCTGGGCGATTAATTGTCTCAGAAATTATTGCGATAAATTATATTGTTTGAAATTTTATAATAATTAGTAATTGTCAAATTTAAGATGAAATGGTGATTAATTTGCATAGAGTGTAGTACCATTCTTTGACCACCGGATGGCAGTATAAGACCGTTTAAACCGAAGGATGGATAGTGAGGGAGCAAGCAGCGTGTCTCTAAGAAAAATGGGAGGAATGCCCCTTGATGTGGCATGGGCTGTCTCTCTTCGGTTCTCAAAATGGCAGATGCTCGTGTGGTTTGAGCTCTTTAGCATAGCATTTTTCACACAAAGCTTTTAATTTAAAAAATCAGTAAATAAGTTTTCAGCTTTTTTGCAGAGAAAAACGTAATTTTACTTGAAGGCACTGGTTTCAACCGTGAATTTTGGAGCTTTGACAAGACAGAGGTTCCCCCCCGAGGTCAGCCTGTTAGCTTAGCACGTAGCTTAGCTTCTCAACTTAGCTGCTTTTAACCATCCGAAAACGAGATTTTGGATGGTTAAAATGGATTTTAAAGAAAAGAGAAAAATAAAGAAAGGGAGGGGTCAGTGAAGAGCACCGGAGTTGAGTCGTTTGCCATCCAGTGTCTCCAGTAGAACGAGAGAGACACGAAGAAACGATGAAGTCGATAAATGAAAATGAGGTTGATAATTTTCATTTATCATGCGATTAATTGATTTATTGTTTATTGCGACAGGCAAATTTTAAAAATGCGTTTGAATCTTTTTCATCATGAAATTTTAACCTAAGTAACTGACAACTTCCAGAAAATGACAACTTGAAATCAAGAGAGTAAAATGTACAAGAAAAACGGGAAACTAAAAAAAAACAGGTATGCTAAAACAAAAGTTAAACTAGCCCAATTCAGAAAGATAAAAAGCGTAGATGTCAAACTAGAAAAAGACGCACACAAACGATGCTTAAAGAAATAATTAAAAATACACTGTCTTTAAAGCTGCAGTATGTAGCTTTTTTTATGAACATATTTCTTCACTCTGTCACTACCTCCTGACAGACTGATGTTAGCCAGGTAATCTCTGAAAAAAAATTAAAAAAAATATTGTCCCCTTGCTTCTCCAGGTGGTAAATAAGCATTTCTAAAAAGAAAAGGTGACCCGCCATTTTCCAGCCAATAAAAACAGAGTTTGTAACCAGCCAATAAAAACAGAGCTTGAATTTGAATCAGCCAATAAAAACAGAGCTTGAATTTGAAATTCAACAGACCACAAGGGGGCAGAGCCACATATGGCTCTGAGGGGGAGGGATCAGAATGCTTTGCCTGTTGAAAATATTTCTAACTGCTGCAGTTCTACAGAAACTGCATACTGAACCTTTAAGGCTTTATCCATCATTAATGAAGTTCACAGCAGAGGCAAAGGTATATAAACATTTTGTAAATGACAAGAGTATTTTGCCTATTTATATTTGATACAATACAGAAATAAAAATAGCAGTCAAATTTTTTTTTAAATCAGGGCATTAAAACACCACCGCCCAATGCCCTTCTCTTTGACAGTGACAAAGTCTACTGTATGCAGTACAGAGAAGCATTATACAGCTGGAACAAGCGACAACTACAGAAGTCAGCATTTCCACCCAATAAATCAACTCTAGCTAGGCGGGTGTCGGGCACTTCAACAAAGACACCCTACATTTCTGCCTAACTAGGGCAGGTATGCCTGCATGCATTTGCTGGGTCACCTCAAACACGTGAAACAAAAATAACCCAAAGGCAACAGACCATTAGTCAAGCTCGGAGATCACCGGGGGCCGAGACCCGATAAACCAGAACAGACTAGTACGAACTGCTGGAGTCCAACAGACAGCGGCTCAATTTAATTAGCCGGTGGATCCGAACAGGAACAAGCAGATGCTAAATGCTGTATAAACGTCAGAAGGAATGCTGTCGTACAGCGATGATCGTGGAGGTTTAATGGAGCTAAACTGTCAGGGGAAACAAGCCTCAGTTTCCTTTACGAAATAAGGGAATGCAAACTAAAAAATGTAAGATGTGCTGTTAAATCTATGAGCTAGAGCTTGAATGACTCTCGGCTTCTTCCATACTAAATGTTTAGCTCAAAACATGTATGGCTGTGTTTGGGTAAAGATGAACCAGCTGTCACAGGTTGACCCCCATGACCTGTAGATGGAAACTATGATCCATCCAGTGGTTCGTGAGATATTTTGCTAACAGACAGGCATCATCGCCTGTTGTCTTTGGCAGCGGGTGAAAGTTAAGAAACTAGTCGACAATAAGTTACAGGACAGGTGTTGATATGCAAGCAAGCTGGTTCAACAAGCAGGGTGAGCAGTTCAGGGATTTAACTGTCATTAACACACACACACACACAATGAAGGTCTAGTGTGACTCAACAACAGTGATGAAAACACACTTCCTCAATAACTCACTTTTGGTTCCCTAAAAGCAGCATGGCGTGAAGAATAGACGAGAACAAAAAAACAGATGATAAGTAAAAGACAGGGCTCCAGTAATTGACTCACTAGAGCTGATGCATGGGGATTTCGTAGAACTACAGTGCGGAAGTGGACTACACCTGCTGTATCAAAAAGAATTATTGTATTCTTTTAAATAGTCCAACCCAGATGTCTGTTTTTATTTTTCTTTGAGATATAAATATACACAATATATATTAAACCATCCAAAAAGCATTTAGGAAAGTTTTAGTTCCCATTTAGGTTTACATGAAAAAGTGAAAGTAAAAAAACGCTTAAAACATTTTTTTTGTTTAAATACTAATAGGCTGATAAATTGTCTCCCAGCCGCGAGCAGGTGACGAAATAAAAACGTTAACATCCGCGGTTCTGCTTAGATTTTTACTGCTACCTCCGTCAGGATGAGCAGCGCGCGTGCGAACAGAAAATAATGAGGAAAAACAGCTAGAAACAGAAATAAAAACGTTTAACTTACGGCGTTGGCGAGAAGTTTCTGAGTTCCGAAAATGACAAGAAAAGAAAAAAATCCTTTAAAAAAAAAAAAAGCTCGGTTCCGACAGTAAATGAGCAGTCCAGCCGCGACGAGAGACGACTCTTCACTAAACAGAAACAACACGGCAGCAGAGCCCAGAGCCGCCTGCTGGTCTGTCTCTCGCACGAGACAACAACAGTGAGAAGATGAATGGTGAGAGTGCGCATGCGCGGAAAGGGCTGAAAATTTATATATATAAAAAGTGCTGCATTTACTTATTTGAAAAATATGGCAAGACAGTTGAGCATATAATACTCAGTCTCTCTCTTCAAGTCAAACACTTAATTAAGCTCAGTTCATTTTCTATTTAAAGTTAACACTTCAGATAATTTTTACATGGATATATTTTGAAAATTAAATGTTAAACGTTATTTTATTTATAATTTTAATTACTTTACTAATTGCGCAGTCTTGTAGACGACTATGAAAATGCAGTTTGGATTATTAATTTGAAATTTTAGTTATGAGTCAAAACATGCAGCTTTATTTTGAAACTTTATTTTGAAACTTTTTAAGCAAGCCTATTCTGCCTCCACATGATTTTATCTTTGATCTTACCTGATATCATTATTGATTTTACTTGATTTTATCACTTGTTTTATTTTATTTATTTTTTAAGCAAGCCTAATCTGCATCCACATGATTTTATCTTTGATCTTAGTCGATATTATTATTGATTTTATTTGATTTTATCACTTGTTTTATTTTGATCTTTGCTTTGTTACACTTTGTAGCACTTTGAGATTTTTATTAATGAAAAGTGCATTATAAATTGAATTCATTATTATTATTATTATTACAAAAAGCATTTCTGTTAATCCATTTTAATTTGAAATTCCACATCAGATATATTACACAAACAGATGTAACTTTTCTCATTCATGTGGGCTCCCAGCTGCAAATACTGTATTCACAAGTCCATTCTTCCCACATACAATAAAAACCTGGCTTCTTTTTATTTATTTATTTTTTACTTCTTTTCAAAATAACAATAAAAACTGTTTTGAATCTGGGAAAACGTTAAATGTCAAAAATAAATGTTTCTAGTAAGCACAGTAAATGTGATAAACATGTCATGTTTATACTTTAATAATTTAAAATGCAAATCAAGGCTCAAGGTTCTTTATTGTCATTCGTATCACATGTGGTACATGAGGTGGAATGAAATTGTGTACACAAGGTCCCAGTTACACCAAAAAATAGCAACAATATTAAGTATAAATAAAAGAAACAGTATACAGGGAGTCCCCGACTTACGAACGAGTTCCGTCCCTACGGTCAGTTTGTAACCCAAAATTAACATAAGTTGGAACGCACACCCCAGCCACCACTGATACACGTACATGTACGGTAATGAACAGTTACCAAGTTACCAAGCACTTCGTCTATCCTAACACAGCTACATAATTGTCAAAAAACACATACAATACTGTACAGTACATTTAGAGACATGCAGTACTGTACAGTAATTAATAATAATAATAATTAATTCAATTTATAACGCACTTTTCATTACTGAAAATCTCAAAGTGCTACACATATATTGAATGCTACACACATTCATAAACCGGTGGCGGCAGACTACCATGCAAGGTGCTTTCCAGTCCTACCGGGAGCAACTCAGGGTTAAGTGTCTTGCCCAAGGACACAACGACACATGGTGCGGGTCCCGGGAGTCGAACCGCCAACTTTCCGATCGGGAGACGACTGCCATTACCACTACACCACGGCCGCCCATTTAATTAAATAAATAAAAAATACTATTTCTTACTGTGAGCTGGTCTCCGCTGCCCGTCGGGTCCGTGTCTCCGGTCGGGCCGCGTTAGCATTTTAGCCTTCCGTTAGCTCGGTGTCGTCCCTCCAAAAGGCTGCCCAGCTGTTTATCCGCGTTTTAGCATGTTAGTTCGGTGTTCATCCAACATCTGAGGCTAAAAGGCAGACATCGAGGCGAGCTCCCGGCTGCAGCAGGCGTGTCCTGCTGGCGAGCATGTTAGCTCGTGGCTCCTCCGGTCACGCTAACTGAAGCTAACCTCAAAATGGCGGACACTGCCGAAAACGTAGCTCTCGGTGTCCAGGGTTAGCGATCGGCGGCTGCTGCTCCGGGCCTGAGACATCCACAGATTTCACCAAGCGTTTCCAGCTCACATATCCGTATCATACCTGTCAAGTCTCCCGTTTTGGCCGGGAAACTACCGTATTTTACCCCTCTTTCCTGTCGTCATCCCGAATTATTATTTTCCCGGAAATTTCCCGTATTATAATATTCTTAAAAAAAAAACATTCCAGTGCCTCTGAATTATGTCACTAGCCTCGCGAGAACTGCCACCTGCAGTAGCCTCGGTGGAAGTTCTCGCGATGTTAGTGCTAGCAGCGGGAGCAGCAAACCCGGAAAAACACACCAGAGATGGATGAATGTAACGAGAGAAAAGGCGTCCCTGCCAAAAAAGTTAAGACTTCGTGTAAATATCTTGAAAAATGGGACAGCGAATTTACTTTTCCTAAAAGAAGAGTAGGGTGGGGGGCACAATTACGCGTTTTGTAAGATTTGTAACTGCGACTTTAGTGTCTCATGGGGGAAGGAACGGTGTCCGTCAGACTGCCGAAATCAGACTCCATGAAGCGGACTGACGAGAGCAACGCACCCCTGAAGCCACGGAGCTCGAATATCCAACTTCCAACGTAAAACTAACTTTACCGCAGTGTCCGACTGCATGAAAAATCCGTCAAGCACAAAGGTAGGCCTATCAGATTGTGATCACATTGTATTGTATTGTATTGTATAATTTTATTCATTTCATATTAAAAACAATGACAATTTTTTAAAAAGAAAAATTAAACATAACATAAAATGAAAGGAAGCAGAAGAAGAAAACATTTCTTATCATATCTGCTCCTTATCAAACAATCAATTCAAACTATCAATTCAAAAATAAATATACTTACTGTATTTGTAATTCAAAATAATACAGTCTCGTCAGAGATATACAGTCACATCCAAATATCTAATATAATTTGTCATATTAGAATCAACTTAAATGTAACTCTTCAATAAAATAGTTTTAATCGTTTTCTTGAATATTAGTATGGACTTCACATTTTTACATTGTCCTCTAGACCATTCCAAAGATCAATTCCTCTTATTGTAGTAGACCTACCCTTTAAAACTGGTTCTAAGGTCTGTCATATTGTTAAGTTTGCAGATGATACAGCGGTGGTGGGATGCATCACAAACAATGATGAGTCCAGCTACAGACAGGAGGTGGAACATCTGGAGAGCTGGTGCAAAGAGAATAATCTTCACATGAATGTGAAGAAGACAAAGGAGATGATTGTGGACTTCAGAAGGAACAAACACACCCATGCCCCACTGAAAATAGGTGGGTCTGCAGTGGAAGTGGTCTCCAGCTACAAATACTTGGGTGTACACATGAATGATAACCTCAGCTGGAGCAACAACACCACCAGCCTGATCAAGAAAGGTCATCAGAGACTCTACTTCCTCAGACGGCTGAGACGAGCTGGTCTGAGCAGCCCAGTCCTCACCTCCTTCTACAGGTGTGCAGTGGAGAGCATCCTGTGCTCCAGCATCAACGTGTGGCATGGAGGCTGCACAGTTGAAGAGAGGAAAGCTCTGCAGAGAGTGGTGAAGGCTGCACAGAAGTCTGTTGGAGTCAGTCTCCCCACAATCACAGACATTTATACCTCCAGATGCAGGAAAAGAGCCACCTGCATCATGAAAGACCTCACTCATCCAGCACACTCACTCTTTGCCCCACTCCCCTCAGGACGGAGGTTGAGGAGCATCAAGTGTAGAACCACTAGACTGAGGAACAGCTTCTACCCTGAGGCTGTTAGACTCATGAATAAATAAAAATAAAATAAAAAATAAACACTGCAAAATATCACATCATGCTGATGCTGATCTGTTTTCTTGTTGCTGTGTTCATCTGTGTTCATCTGTGACCATCTGCTCATACAAACTCATGTTCGTGCTGCTGTTTATTCCCACTATATTAGGCTTAGTGTATTACTAGTTGATGTTTTTCTTAGTTAGTTCTAGATGTTATTACTGTTTTTCTCTTTCATTTGTTGTTGGATGTAACTGGGACCTCGTGTACATAATCTCGTTTTCATCACATGTACCACATGCAGTGCAAATGACAATAAAGACTCTCTGACTCTGACTCTCTCTGACTCTGACTCTAAACTTAGGTTTAACAAACATTTCCATTCCCTTTAAATTATAGCAACTAATCCTTTTCACAAAATAGGTTTGAATGTTAGATAGACACACAAACATAACTGGTTTGTAAGTGGCTGATAGGTAGTTATTTTAGATTTCTTGTAAACCTGTCTTAAAATAAGGGGTCCTGGACTTTGGTTGGGTAGTGGGATGGCTCGGAGTATACCGGCAGAAAATTTCCCTTATTTTTAAATCCAAAACTTGACAGGTATGATCCGTATGAGGCAACCTCTTATCAGAAACACAGTCCTCCAAAGCCGGCTGTCGGGGCTGGAGCTAACCGAAGCAAACCTTAAAATGGCGGACACCGCGGCATTTCCGGAAACTGCCGGAAACTAGGCAAATAAGCTTAAAAATTATAATAAAAATAATAAAAACTAATGATACTTCATTTAAAACAACCACAGCTGCAACAAAGTGCTGTACACATGAAATTAAGAACATTTAAACACAAAAAATATATATATATTTCATATTTTTATTAATTATGATGCGTTCGTATAGCCGAAACGTCGTAAGTCGAGGCCGTCATAACCCGGGGACCACCTGTATAAGGATCTAAGATAATATGCTAATAACTAATATGTTATTAGCTAACTAATAACTAATAGTTGCTCCCGGTAGGACTGGAAAGCACCTTGCATGGTAGTCTGCCGCTACTGGTGTATGAATGTGTGTAGCATTCAATGTGTGTAGCACTTTGAGATTTTCACTAATGAAAAGTGCGTTATAAATTGAATTCATTATTATTATTATTATTATTATTATTATTATTATTATTATTATTATTATTATTATTATTATTATTATTATTATTATTATGTATACCATTAAACAGAAGCCCAAACATGAGTCTGAAGTGAGCAGATGGGTCTGAATACAGCATAAAGGCAAGAGATCAGGAGCATGGATAATCAGCAGCACAGCACACATATCAGTGCTATTTGGAATTATGATTTGCTACAAGAACTGTTTGGGTGCCATTTTAATATAACTAGGATTTTAAACATTAGGATTATACAGAAACAACTAGAAAACACAAATCTAAAACACTTGTGTTGAAGATACTCATTGAAAGTAATGAAAACCAGACCAAAAATAAATACATTTAGAAAATAAATATTTTCTCATATCAGTGATTTCTCATTTGTGTGCTTATATAGAAAATACGTAAGTAAAATTTGTGGCAGAATGTCAAAGCCAAAGTGACTTATCGGACTGGCAGAGGTTTTGCAAAAGCTTTGTGTGTTGCTGAGCTCTGCCTTTATGACTTGCTTGTTCCTTGCTTTTTATTCTGGAAAGTTGTCTAACTTGTTCTTTTTCTTTTCTTTTGCAGATTGTCAATTAAATTTCCACATAAACATCTGCTCCAAAACTCTAGCCTTGCACAATTTTGCCATACTTTATTTGTTTACCTGCACAAACAAGAGTCATCCTGATGAAGGCCAATCATGCGACTCAAGCTTCCATATAGTTTTTGGTGGACCCTCATTTCAGAACTGCATACTGATATCCAAAAAAACTGCTGGAGTGAACTATTTTAAAAATCCCAATTTGATATTAGAGAACTTTTTAATAATAATAATAATAATAATAATAATAATAATAATAATAATGAATTTAATTTGTAACACACTTTTCATTAACAAAAATCTCAAAGTGCTACAAGGTGCAACTAAAATCAATGATAAAATGAAAAACAAGTGATAAAATCAATTAAAATCAGTGATAAAATCATGTGGAGGCAGAGTAGGCTTGCTTAAAAAGAAAGGCCTTTTTTAAAGTCAACCAGTGATTTTTATTTATTCATTTATTTTTTATGTCCAATGTCATACGTGCAGTGAGTAGTACCTTTAAAAGTGGACAATGTATGGAATTCTGAAGGGTAGAGTACCCATAGGTCAGTCCCATCAAAAATTTTAAGACCCAGTCCAGAAATGTTGATTGTGAACACAAGAAAAAAGCATGTTTTTGGAAACTTGCAACATTAATTTTATGTAATTCAACTAAGACACCCCAAATACCCAAATGTTAATAACAAATGTTAAAATTTACAGTTTAAACTTGGATTTTTCTTTTACCTTTTCAGCCAGGGGAGTGTAGAAACACGTTGCAGGAATGTCATTTGAGATGCTTTCAATTTTAAATGGAGAAGAAGAATTTTTACATGGATGAATGGTGATGGGAATTTGCTTCATTATCTGCTACAAGGGCTGCCATATTTTTATTGAGCGTTTTTAAGGAAACAACTTAACTTAATCCTGAATAAATCCTGAATATTTACAATAAAGACAAAAAAAGAAACAGAATTTTAAATCGTCAGCAAATGTAGTCCACTCAGTAAAACCAAGACTGCAAAATGAATTACAGTATTTTCTGGTGTATAGGTCGCACCTGAGTATAGGTCGCACCATCCAATTATTGCCAAAGAATTGGGGAAAATCCATATAGGTCACACCTACGTCAAAATGTGGGCCATGTTTAGCTCTGCTGCAAATGTCTCTTCCACAGGAGCGCACAGCAAGGCTTTTAAGAAGATTAACACTTAAAAACTATTAATTGTTTGATAAAAAATTATAGCAAATATGTGTCTGAGCTGAACTTTTCTTTAATAAATGAATAATTTTAGCAGGATAAACACCTAAAAATATATATTTGTTAGCTGACATTATTGTAAGAGTGTGTCTCAGTTTAATTTTTGTTAATAAATGATTACAAATCAGCTTATTTTATAAAAAAAATATATAGGTCGCAGGCCATGAAAAAATAATAAAAAGGTGCGACCTATACACCGTAAAATACGGTAAATCCATTCAATTAGAAGATTGTTTTTGTGGCATTAAAAGCAGAATCAAACCAAATCCCTTGTTCATTAGTTTTGATTGTGTTGCTGTGACTAAAACAAGAACAGCAAACTGGATAAAAGTGGTCCGCGCTAAGAAGACAGAGTTATGAATAATTCAGAAATAAAAAGCAGCCTGCCTGGCTGCATGCACCAACCCCTCTCCTGTGAGCGGGATCGATCCCAAGAGGGGCGTCTCCATTTAATTCAAAATAAATCTCGAGGCAATTTTAAGTTCAATCAACATTCTTGCTGCCGTAATAACGGCCGTGACCTGTGAGCCAGATCTGGGATTACCGTCTGCTGTCAACTATCAATAGCCATGTGTGTCTGCAAGAAGGAGGAGGAGGAGGAGGAGTGGGTCTGAGCGGATGATGCTGTTTGTCCTGACCGCGGATCGGATTAGATTTCAATCCCAACAAGGAATCATGGTGCTGAGACAGGAATAAAAGAGATGAAGAGCAGAAAATAAAATAAAGGAGCAGTTACCTGGACGCTGCTCCCGCTCAGCCCGCCGACATCACGTCCCGCTCGGTGAGGCTTCCAGGGATGCCGCGGCTCACTCCGAGCTGCTCTCCATCCGCCAGGGAGGAGAGGGGGGTTGGTCACGTGACCCCGCTCGGTTACCTCAATAGGCTGGACGGCACGCGCTGCCCACACCTGTACCGCTGGGAAGGAGGCAGGCAGTGATGGGATGTCCTCTCAGGATCTGTGCTCAATGAATGGTCAATGGAGGAATGCATATCACCCGCCGGCCTCATGACTTTTAAGCTGAAAGCATCTTATGATGAGAAATAATGACTCTCACCTACTACCACGTCAAAATGAGCCATTCTTGTTAGTTAATTCTGATTAGCTGTGGTGGCCATTTTAAACTGAGCTGACTCCAAATGTCAATATTTTTTATAGATGTGCATTCAATGATTATTTCCTGGAAATTTTATTCAAATCCATAAAGCGGTTCAGGTAGTCCTCCACTTACGGTGGTCTCTCGACTTACGACGATTTTCGTGCTACGAACGGGCGTAGGAATGGAACTCGTTCGTAAGTCGGGGAGTACCTGTATACAGTATATATATTTTTTTTTTTCCTTTTATAGATGGCCTCCCTTCTCACCTTACAGCCATCCTCTTCACACCAAAATATAATACACAAAGCGAGCACAAAACACACCCGACCGCTGTCTGCAAACCTGCAAAGAACATGACAGAACGCAGCAACAAAATACATATGTATAAAAGACTTAGAATATTCATGGCTTTGCAGTAGATTTCTATAAATATATATACCTATACCTACATATATACATACATACATATACTGTACATGCATATGTATTCACATACACATCTACATATCCATATGATACCTGCATGTGCATCCCTACATCTATTTGTGTATGGTTTTAAGCATGCATAAGTGTATAAGGCTTCTCTAATAGAACATTCAATAGTAACTGTGAAGCATCAGAGATCCGACCCCCAAGACCCGAGGCAGACAAAGGGGAGACCAGAGCCCAAGACCCCAAGAGGGACCCCGAGCGCGGAGCCCCCAGGGCCACCCAAACAGGACGAACCTGAGAACATGAGATATTTTGCTAACAGACAAATGGGCTTGACTCCAGCAGCTAATGCTGACGTTTTAAGCAGAGCGCTTATTGCGCAATGAATTGAAGTATGTGTTGGGGATGACGCTCAGTTACAACCACAACAAATTTTACCATCAAATCTGCACACTAAAGATTGTGTCAAAGTCAATTTTGTGTTTTATATGAGTTTAGTGTGGCAGCCATCCTGTATTAAGTTGACTCCAAATATAATGATTTATTGAAGTATATCCAATTAATATTTCCTGAAAGTTTCCATAAAATTTGTTGAGTAACTAATGGGTTATTTTGCTAACAGACAGAACAAGTTGTCTCTAAATAGTTAAGAACAATACATTAAACAAAGTCCTTGTGCAGTCATTTAGCTCTCAACATATGTTTTGCTGATCAGTCTACACCAAATTTTAGATTAATACCTGTCAACTTAATGGAGATACAACCATTTTTAGTGGGTTTTAATGTTGGCGATTATTTTCTGCAAGTTTCACAGAACTCCTTCGAATGTTTAATTAGATTTTTTTTTTAAATCATAACTTTTGTTTTCAACGGCAATAATAATAAAAAAAAATCTTGCATGAGCTCTGGTTGATCTAGGTCATGGACAAAAAAATTGTGACTCCCCTGATGTGATTAGTGTAACAGCTTAGTGCACATCTGTTACACATCTGTCAGTAGCATGACAGAAAGATTGCACGTGTCCTGTTTGAATGACATTTTAACAAACTGTCGTTTACATATTTACAAACCAAAGCGATGACCTTGTGCATTTACACGAGACATAAACATTGAACAAAGCCCAAAGGTAAACAGACGCCGTAAACACAACCCCAAAGGCAATACATTGCTGAAACGTTGCTTCAAACCAATGATTCAGATGTTTTTGAAACAGGGCTGTAATTTTCTCACCTGCTGCCTTTGAATGGCTTCAGTTCACAGAAATGGAGTTAAACTACGACAGACTAATGGCTCAGGAGTGGTGGACTTGAAACAACTCCAACCTGAGGAACCCGAACCTCTTATACATTATTGTCAGTTTTTCCACAAACGATTGCCCACCATCAAGAGGTGAACACGGACGATAATGTTTTTGCCAGTGTCTGTGTGCAAGTGTACGTCTGACAAAATTACTCTTGAACCACTGGATAGATTTTAATAAAACTTTTAGTTGGACATCTATCCTATTCAAGATGGCCGCCATACCCAACTGAACTAATAACCACCATTTTTACAGATATTACGCTAAAACTTGGACGTGGTTGTAACTGAGAGTGTTTCACAAAATATACTCTAAGTCAGAGCTATTGAATTGGCGACCCGCGGGTCGTTTCCGGTCCACGGGTGACTTCAATCCGGCCCACCAATGACGTCAATTTATTATT
>JBBPBX010048901.1:9537-25568 GCA_038048925.1 Garcialebias charrua
TGGTAAGGTCTATTCAGGGGTTCTGGAGAGGAGGGTCCGTCGGATAGTCGAACCTCGGATTCAGGAGGAGCAGTGTGGTTTTCGTCCTGGTCGTGGAACACTGGACCAGCTCTACACCCTCAGCAGGGTCCTGGAGGGTGCGTGGGAGTTTGCCCAACCAGTTTACATGTGTTTTGTGGACTTGGAGAAGGCATTCGACCGCGTCCCTCGGGGGGTTCTGTGGGGGGTACTCCGGGAGTATGGGGTACCAGGCCCTTTGATAAGGGCTGTTAGGTCCCTGTACGACCGGTGTCAGAGCTTGGTCCGCATTGCCGGCAGTAAGTCAGGCTCGTTTCCGGTGAGAGTTGGACTCCGCCAAGGTTGCCCTTTGTCACCGATTCTGTTCATAACTTTTATGGACAGAATTTCTAGGCGCAGCCAAGGTGTTGAGAGGATCCGTTTTGGTGACCTTAGAATCGCTTCTCTGTTTTTTGCAGATGATGTGGTCCTACTGGCTTCATCAGTTCGTGATTTACAACTTTCACTGGAGCGGTTTGCAGCCGAGTGTGATGCGGCCGGGATGAGGATCAGTTCCTCCAAATCCGAGGCCATGGTCTTGAGCCGGAAAAGGGTAGCATGCCCTCTCCGGGTCGGGGAGGAGGTCCTGCCCCAAGTGGAGGAGTTTAAGTATCTCGGGATCTTGTTCACGAATGAGGGAAAACTGGAGCGTGAGATCGATAGGCGGATAGGTGCAGCGTCCGCAGTGAAGCGGGCGCTGTACCGGTCTGTCGTGGTGAAGAGAGAGCTGAGTCAAAAGGCAAAGCTCTCAATTTACCGATCGATCTACGTTCCCACCCTCATCTATGGTCATGAGCTTTGGGTTATGACCGAAAGAACAAGATCTCGGATACAAGCGGCTGAAATGAGTTTTCTCCGCAGGGTGGCTGGACTCTCCCTTAGAGATAGGGTGAGAAGCTCAGTCATCCGGGAGGGACTCGGAGTAGAGCCGCTGCTTCTCCACATCGAGAGGAGCCAGTTGAGGTGGCTCGGGCATCTGGTTAGGATGCCTCCTGGACGCCTCCCTGGTGAGGTGTTCCGGGCACGTCCCACCGGGAGGAGACCCAGAGGAAGACCCAGGACGCGCTGGAGGGACTATGTTTCTCGGCTGGCCTGGGAACGCCTTGGGATTCCCCCGGAGGAACTGCTCCAAGTGGCTGGGGAGAGGGAAGTCTGGGCCTCCCTACTTAGGCTGCTACCCCCGCGACCCGACCCCGGATAAGCGGAAGAAGATGGATGGATGGATGGATGGATGGTGTATATCTGTGATGGGGTGTATATCTGTGATGGGGCGTATATCTGTGATGGGGTGTATATCTGTGATGGGGCGTATATCTGTGATGGGGCGTATATCTGTGATGGGGCGTATATCTGTGATGGGGTGTATATCTGTGATGGGGTGTATATCTGTGATGGGGTGTATATCTGTGATGGGGTGTATATCTGTGATGGGGTGTATATCTGTGATGGGGTGTATATCTGTGATGGGGTGTATATCTGTGATGGGGTGTATATCTGTGATGGGGTGTATATCTGTGATGGGGTGTATATCTGTGATGGGGTGTATATCTGTGATGGGGTGTATATCTGTGATGGGGTGTATATCTGTGATGGGGTGTATATCTGTGATGGGGTGTATATCTGTGATGGGGTGTATATCTGTGATGGGGTGTATATCTGTGATGGGGTGTATATCTGTGATGGGGTGTATATCTGTGATGGGGTGTATATCTGTGATGGGGTGTATATCTGTGATGGGGTGTATATCTGTGATGGGGTGTATATCTGTGATGGGGTGTATATCTGTGATGGGGTGTATATCTGTGATGGGGTGTATATCTGTGATGGGGTGTATATCTGTGATGGGGTGTATATCTGTGATGGGGTGTATATCTGTGATGGGGTGTATATCTGTGATGGGGTGTATATCTGTGATGGGGTGTATATCTGTGATGGGGTGTATATCTGTGATGGGGTGTATATCTGTGATGGGGTGTATATCTGTGATGGGGTGTATATCTGTGATGGGGTGTATATCTGTGATGGGGTGTATATCTGTGATGGGGTGTATATGGTACCTTGTATTTGTCTTTGTTGTTCTCCCAGCTCATCTGCCTTAATAGCTGCTTTGTTATGTTCTTCAAACACAACTGGTTTGTCTGGCAGTTTGACCCCCGGGGGGGCGATCCTTGCTTCTCGACCCTCCAGTCTGTCCTGCTGAAGTCTGGGCAGGTCAAGCGACAGGCCTTGGCCTCCGGGACCATCAGCAGCTCCGAGTCCAGGCTCAACACCTGCTCCAACAATGTCAGGGGCCTCGTCATGCTTCTGAGTAATGGCAGGTTTCTTTAAGGCTTTAGAAAAAAAAAAAAGGTTTTCTTGTTAGTTTTTAAAGACAAAGTTTGTCTCATTTCCAGTCAAAGTGACAATCTCTCATTATTGTCTGTCATCTTCTGAAAAATGATTAGATTTAAAGAAGTTAAATCTGAACCATGCTTTAAAAAAGCTACATTATTCTTTGACTTTTATTTCTTCTTACACTCATTACAAGTTCAATCCTGTGGTCAGATATAACTAAACATCTTTCTACAAATAAATTAACAGTTTTCCTGATAATTTTTTTTTTATTTGGATTCAATAATTACCAAACTGCACTTCTTCCATTTTTCCAACCTCGCCGTCTTCAATGCCAGGCATGCCGGCATCACTGCCAGGTTTACCCATTTCTTCTGTAACACGACACACGGGCAAACAGATTTCACCAGCATGACATACATAACCAAGAAATAATATATTATTTGATTAATATAATACAATACAACTTTATTTATAAAGCACTTGAAAACAACACGGTTGGCCAAAGTGTTGTACACTAACACATACAAGCATAAAAACTATAAACTCTATTGATACCATAAAAGTGATGAACTACCAAATCACAAAACAGTAAAAACAATAAGACAAATAACTTAAAAACAGTAAAACCAACATTATGAGCAACAGGCGCACACAAGAGCAACAAATCTGTGCATTGAGGCTGGAGGTTACTGGAGAAACAGGAACCAGTCCACGGTACCTTTTGGATCGGACCGTCTGTCGTATCCGTGAGTGACCACTATGTGGCGCTCTTTAACTTTATCCACAGGCGCTCCCTCTGCATGCCTTCCAGCCACTGCACCATTTTGGCCATTTGTTACCAACTAATGAAGAGAAAATAATTAAAACAAAAGACAAAATGTCAAACTGGAGCTGAAATAACTCCTACGTTGCTGATAACTACAATGAACACCAAAGAGTTGGAGCTTAATAAAAAGTTACTGCAAGTATTTTTTGATCAAAATTGCCCAATTCAGACCTTTTTTAACCTTGAGACTTCTTCCTCTAGAGTTTTCTTGGTGTCTTCATAGTCTTGTTTCAGCTGTGCAATCTGACGTCCACACTGTAAACTAGTCGACACACACTGGTCAGTTTTAACCAAACATCAAAGGATCATTCCAGTGAGTTGCAGAGTTTGAGTTTGTACAAACCAGACTATTTAGTGACAAATCAAGTCTAGTATTCATTCAACCTTTATTTAGACAGGTTAATCCCATTGAGCCTCGAGGACTCATTTACAAGAGAGACTTGATTTTAACAGAGTGATGACAACAGTGGACAATCATAAAAATCATACAAATTGACAGGAACAAATAAAATGATATTTAAAAAACAAAACCAGCTAGGTTGTAAAGACATGTAGAATACTAGAATGCCTGTGGGTTATCCACGTGTGGTAAAGACGTGCGCTGGCTCTTAAAAACAGAATACATGGTCAGACAGTCGGTGTATGGAGTTACCTTTCATACTCTAGTTTCTTCTCAAATGTCGTGCTATTTTTCTTCACTTCTCTCATGTGCTCCTCTTGCTTCATAAACTCTTGCTTCAACTCCTTTAATTGCTCTGTGGACACAATGCAAACACAATATTTCAGATTACCGGTAGGTATATCAGGCTGTTAATAATTCTATTTAAACACCAGAGGCCTTGTGAGCGCCCCCTGGTGGCTCGTCCTACCTTTCAGTCTCTGGATCTCGGTTGTTTGAGCTGCTACATCACCCTGAAACTTTGCCTGGAACAAGAAAATAATCAAATCAAAGGAATGAGAGACATTTCAATATCAAAGTTTCTGACATAAAAACAGGTTGAGCAACATTTATTAAGACAAAGAGTCAAAGTGCCAGAAGTTTTCTCATTTAAAGCAAACAGCATTATTAGACAAACCAGGAGAACAAGTTGGTCTTGATTGTCTTGAACACGTCTTTCAGGGACTGAACTACTTCGAGGTTTTACTCATTAAACCAAATCCTGGTGCACAATCAGAGGAAAAGAAACTTATAGCTTTATAGCTTTCCAGTTTGTATATAAACTCTTGAAGGAGGGTAATAAATAATCACAGGCGCTACAGTCATTGGTTGACTCTTATGGCTCTGGGTGATGTTTTATATGTTTGTTAAATTGACCTAACTGCCTACTAGACACACATTAGCTCCAGTGCTCACGTCTCTGTTGGAACAAGGTTGGGCTGCTGACAAAAGGAAAGAAGTGGAACGACGTCACTTGATGCCAACTTCTGTCCTGATTACAGAAACACTGTCAACTCCAGAGAAACATGCACATGCTCTTCTTCACCCCCCACACTTTTTTTTTTCTCTGCATTTCAGACTTTGCTCCCCAGCTAGCAAAAGAACTAGAACACACTATGGCAGCTGTGGTTACCGGTATATTTAACTTCAATTTCTGATTGTGTCATTAAAGCTGCCAATAGATTTGTTGCTGGGACAATTTTTTATTAAGCCAATAAAACTTTAATGATTTTTAGAACATGGATCCATGGAGTATTTCATTAATTTATGCAATCCCTTAGTACCAGAACTTCATTTCCTTACTGCTCACAAAAAGTAAGGGAGATTTGGCTTTCAGGTGAAATTTATGGAAAATGTAAAAAGTTCACATGACACTGATATTTTATCATGAAAGTAGGGCCTTTAAGTCAAAGTATGTAAAGGTGATTTCCTAATCTCAAACAATTATTGAAACACAAGCCAACAGCAGCGGTGGGTATACCCCAACAAAAATAACAATGTGTCAATAACTTGTCGTGTACCAACAGCTTGACGTCGTCTCATGCTGTTCACAAGTCGACTGCTGAGGCGTGGCAGACCACTCTTTTTCAAGGGTGGCCCCCAGGGTTATTGAGGGTCTCTGGGGTACAGGGTTCCTTTATGACGCGAGCTCGATGAGCCGGAGCATTGTCATCAGTGAAGTTCTTCACAAAGTATGGGCTTGTCATTGCACCATTCACCAAGTGTAGGGCAGTTCTGTGTGGAGTAGACACACTGGCCCACTGTAACACCACCACTACCAAAGGCTCGTCTGGGGACGACGGTGGCTGATGCACAGCGCTCTCCTTGACGTCTCCAACATCGTTGGCAGCCATCATTTCTGCTCAACGTGAATCAACTTTCATCACATAGCACTCAGGCCCACTGGTCCCTCGCCCAGTGTACATACTCCCTGGCCATGCAAGACGATGACACCTGTGCCTGGTTGGGTAAGGTACCCTTGCAGGTAGTCTAGCACACAGACCACCTGAGGTAAACGATTGTGAATGGTTTGAGGTGACACTTGGGTGCCACACCTCCCTTAAACGTGCCGGGAGTTGAGTGTCGTTCATCGTGTGGTTCTGCGGGGCATGGTTCACAATGAACCGGTCATCAGTGATGTGGCCAAAGAACGTCCACTTCTCTGCCTTTCTGTGACTCTTCTAGTCTCTTTATACCATACCAATTTATTTCTAAAAAGCATTTAAAATACAACATAGCAGCCGACCAAAGTGCTGTACAAAAATAAAAACAAAAGACAACGGTAAAAGATTGCATCACTGAGATACAGATGCTCGCGCACTCTAGGTTCAAACCCAAAGAAAGAACAAGTGTTTTGAAAGGAGTTTTAAAAACAGAAATGACCTTCAGCTCCTTCCACAGTTTAGGAGCCAGAGCTGAACACGCTCCGTCTCCTCTGGGTTTAGAAAAGCTAGTTGGGACTGCTAAACGCATCTGGTCAGAGGATCTAAGAGCACGTGATGGCACATAAAGGTTCAGACAAATGAGAAGAACTAAGACCGTTCAAAGACTTAAAAACAAACAGAACATTAAATGGATTTGAAACTGGACAGGAAGCCAAGGAAGGGACATCAGAACTGGAGTGATGTGCTCCCACCTCCCTGCACCAGTCACTAAACATGTTCATCAACTGCTGATGACACAACTTCCTGTTTGGAGCCTCACGATGGAGAGGTACCGTTGGCCTTTTGTTGGGCATCGTCTTGGTTTCATGTCAAAATGTGGACAGCATGAGGACGACTGTTAGGAACCAGAAGAGTGGACACCTGTTGTACATCTTGTCGTTCAGCTCCTTGTTAGTCACAGAACAGCAGGTTGTGCAAAAAGCAGTGAAACACTGATAGTTGGACATTTTGGATTCAGACGTTTAGAGAAGGTTGTTTTCAGTTCACCTGTAAAGGTTCGAGCACATTTTAGGTTCATCCTGAAATTTCATGCAAAAGACAAATTCCCCTTACATTTGAGTAGTGTGCCTTCGTAGCCTCTAAAAAAGCTTAGAGGACATTTTATCTGCTGCCATTAAACGTAGATTTGCTACAAATGTTGACATTTGTGCTTGTGACTCAGCAGCATACATCTGTTTGATATCACAGCTCGTGATGAGCATCATCTGAACGTCCTGAGAACTGATGTCATGGTGGCATCTTGTTCGTGCTTCAGTTCTGCTCAGATGATGCAGTAGTGCAGTGAACATGAGACAAGCAATGGTTTAACTACATGGACTAAAATACAGTCACCTTCAACGTCTGTCTGCAAATTTAGAGTTGTAGCAGAAAGTGCAAACGAGTGCTCTTTGTTTTTAAAGGGGACCACATATTCAAAATTCACTTTTTAATGTTTTTTTACTCAACTTTGGGTATTTACTTCATAAAAAAACAGTCCTTGTGCCAAAAAAATGCACCCAGTGGTTTATTTACTCTAAGTAGATTTATTTATCTTTGATAAATACACTTCGTTTCCCACTTCCTGCGGTTTGTGACGTCACAAACCGCAGCCAACCACCTCAAACCTGAGTCCAGCCCCTCACCTAGCAACCCCTGGTTAGGCTCAACCCACTTCTGTATTAAACACATGACTGTTGTTTTTCATGATTTCATCTCATCTTTTGTTTATATGTTCTTAATTTCATGTGTACAGCACTTTGTTGCAGCTGTGGTTTTTTTAAATGGCTTTATAAATAAAGTATAATTGTTATTTTTATGTTTTAGTTCAATTTTTAGTGTATTTGCGATCGCTCCCAACGCGCAGCCGGCAAAAATTAAACGAGCGGACCCCCGGCGTAGGGACCGGCGGCAACGGGACACTGCTTCTGGCGGATGGAGCGGAGCTTCAACTGTACAGCCTCGCTGCTGCATTCTCCTTACGGATTAATTTACGGGAGACACTTGGTGAACTTTGTGTTGTCTTGACTGGAACAGCGATAACTCCCAAAATCTCTGCGTGCAACGAGCGGAGCTGGCGAACACCGGAAGAGGAACAAGCTAACATTAGCATCGGATTCGGGTGGTCTCATGCTAAAAGGAGCAGCAAATTGCGGCGCGCTCAGACGGGTTTCGGTAAGTTATCTTAAGCTAACACTAACAGTAAGTCAAATGAGTAATAAAAAAAGAGCTAATTTTAAAACAACAACACATTACAGATACTGGCTGTTACAGAGGGCGTAAACAGATCGTTGAAGGGCGTGGACTTCAGAACTTCTATCAGAAACCGGTCGTTCAAAACGAAAGTTAAAAATGGCAGAATTAAAAAGGGTATAATTGATTATCTAAGAATTATTTTGTGTATTAAAATGAATTAATATTGTCAAGATAGCACACAGACATAACATAAAAATTTTAAAGACCTATATGTGGTCTCCTTTAACAGTTTTTTGGAAGCAAAGTAATTTAAAGTTCAAGAAATCTGAAGAAGTTCTCTGTTTCTCGGTCAGTCTGTGTTCCTGCCCTCACCTGTGGTCAGGTACTCTGGGCACTGACTGAAAGAACAAGATCACAGAAGCAGGCGGTCAAAAAGAGCTGGACTGTCCCTCAGAGACCGTCTGGCAGAGACTCAGCGGAGCCGCTGCTCCTCCACATCCAGAGGAACCAGTTGAAGTGGTTTGGGCATCTGGTTAAGATGTCCCCGCAACAACGTCCTAGGGAGGTTTTACGGACACGTCCAACTAGGAGGAGGCCCCAAGGGACACGCTGGTGAGACTATGTCTCTCGATTGACCTTTAGTCCTCTCAGAGGAGACCTCTGGGCTTCCTGCTCCCCCAACAACCCGAAACAGAAAAAGCAGCAGATAATGAAAGAACGTCTGGAAACCAGAAGTTCATTGTGTTCAACCTAGGGCTGGGCCATATCATATCGTTCACAATAATACCGGTAAAAAATGCTTGCCCAAGCAAAAAAGTTATATCATGATATGCTAATTTCATGACGTAATACGTCGGGGCGCCCCGCCCCCTTAATATCCGAGCGCTTCAAAAGACCAAACCGAGCTGCGCACCTCCCTCCACCTGTCGGTACTGGTGTAATGCTAGCTAAAATGCTAAAAACAAACAACGTGTCTCAGCTGTCTCTCCCCCTGGGAGAGACGAAGCCCGCACAGGGCACACGCGGAGCAGCGCGGGGCGGGGGGAGGGGGGGGGACGAGCTCTCTGTACCTGTGCTCAGCTGTCTCACACAGTCTGCTCAACAGATCTTAAGCTTCATTTTACAGTATTTAGTTGTTTCAGGACAGTATTTAGTTGTTTTACAGTATTTAGTTGTTTTACAGTATTTGGTTGTTGTTTTTTTTGCAGACTTTTTCAATCTAAATAACAGATCATTTTCATTTTTTTTATACATTACTTGGAGACTGAATACTTTACTAAATAAAGTAATTTCAGTAAAATTACCCCTTGTTGTTTTTTTTTAAATTTTATATAATACTGCAAAGCAACATGTTAAGTTGATTTTGTCAAATAAATAAATTTGATTAAAAAAAAATATTGGGTTATATCACGAAATTTATCGTTATCGTGATAATTCTCTGAAATATCACAATTTTTGAGCCATATCGCCCACCCCTAGTTCAACCTTTTTAACCAACAATGGACGCCAGTTGAAGTTTATTGAACGTGCTAATCTGTAGTTGTCAAAACGAGCTCTGTACAAATGAAGAGAAACTCTAAAGTCAAATAACTTTCCTTCAACAAACACGTCAGTGTGCTGAGAGCGGGGATGATGGAGAGAAGGACTGGGTGGATCCACCTCAGGTGGTTGAAGTTCCGGGTCCAAAATAAGCTACATTTATCACCTGCTGCTTCAAACGGACTTCTTACGCTACATGACAAGTCGGGGCTGAGATGGGGCAGAGGCAGTCGACTTGGGACCCAAAAGTCCCAGGTTTGACTCCCAGCCATGCCGTGGTGTCTCTGAGCAAGCAATCCCTAACTGCTTGCCGGACGCTTACACAGCTGCCCACTGCTCCACCTGGGTGTAGCTCAGATGTTGTGGGTTAAATGCAGAGTTTTGTCATCGTATGGGACCAGAACAACACTAATAATCATCAGAGTATGGGACCAGAACAACACTAATAATCAGAGTATGGGACCAGAACAACACTAATAATCATAGTATGGGACCAGAACAACACTAATAATCATAGTATGGAACCAGAACAACCCTAATAATCAGAGTATGGGACCAGAACAACATGGGCGGCCGTGGTGTAGTGGTAATGGCAGTCGACCCCTGATCGGAAGGTTGTAGGTTCGAATCCCGCATCTGCCCACCATGTGTCGTTGTGTCCCTGGGCAAGACACTTAACCCAGAGTTGCTCCCGGTAGGTCTGGATGGCGCCTTGCAAGGCAGGCTACCACTACCGGTGTATGAATGAATGAATGGGTGGATGGCTGGTATTGTAAAGCGCTTTGGGGCTCCTCACAGGGGCTGGAAAGCGCTATATAAATAAGCTCCATTTACCATTTAATCATCAGAGTATGGGGCCAGAACAACACTAATAATCAGAGTATGGGACCAGAACAACACTAATAATCATAGTATGGGACCAGAACAACACTAATAATCAGAGTATGGGACCAGAACAACACTAATAATCATAGTATGGGACCAGAACAACACTAATAATCAGAGTATGGGACCAGAACAACACTAATAATCATAGTATGGGACCAGAACAACACTAATAATCAGAGTATGGGACCAGAACAACACTAATAATCATAGTATGGGACCAGAACAACACTAATAATCAGAGTATGGGACCAGAACAACACTAATAATCAGAGTATGGGACCAGAACAACACTAATAATCAGAGTATGGGACCAGAACAACACTAATAATCAGAGTATGGGACCAGAACAACACTAATAATCAGAGTATGGGACCAGAACAACACTAATAATAAGAGTATGGGACCAGAACAACACTAATAATCAGAGTATGGGACCAGAACAACACTAATAATAAGAGTATGGGACCAGAACAACACTAATAATCAGAGTATGGGACCAGAACAACACTAATAATCATAGTATGGGACCAGAACAACACTAATAATAAGAGTATGGGACCAGAACAACACTAATAATCAGAGTATGGGACCAGAACAACACTAATAATCAGAGTATGGGACCAGAACAACACTAATAATCAGAGTATGGGACCAGAACAACACTAATAATCATAGTATGGGACCAGAACAACACTAATAATAAGAGTATGGGACCAGAACAACACTAATAATCAGAGTATGGGACCAGAACAACACTAATAATCAGAGTATGGGACCAGAACAACACTAATAATCAGAGTATGGGACCAGAACAACACTAATAATCAGAGTATGGGACCAGAACAACACTAATAATCATAGTATGGGACCAGAACAACACTAATAATAAGAGTATGGGACCAGAACAACACTAATAATCAGAGTATGGGACCAGAACAACACTAATAATAAGAGTATGGGACCAGAACAACACTAATAATCAGAGTATGGGACCAGAACAACACTAATAATCAGAGTATGGGACCAGAACAACACTAATAATAAGAGTATGGGACCAGAACAACACTAATAATCAGAGTATGGGACCAGAACAACACTAATAATAAGAGTATGGGACCAGAACAACACTAATAATCAGAGTATGGGACCAGAACAACACTAATAATCAGAGTATGGGACCAGAACAACACTAATAATCAGAGTATGGGACCAGAACAACACTAATAATCAGAGTATGGGACCAGAACAACACTAATAATCAGAGTATGGGACCAGAACAACACTAATAATCATAGTATGGGACCAGAACAACACTAATAATCAGAGTATGGGACCAGAACAACACTAATAATCATAGTATGGGACCAGAACAACACTAATAATAAGAGTATGGGACCAGAACAACACTAATAATCATAGTACAGTAGTGAGTGTTGTGTTGCTCCACAGGACCAGATTCCTCAGCTGTAGAGTGCTGGGAGCAACAGGACAGGTTGAATTCCACTCACTGTTTAAAGGATGATCCTTTGTGCCCAGTCAGAGGTTGATGTTCTGTTTCAGGTCCAGGAGATAAGCATGTAGGCCTGAAGCCTCCAGATTAGATAAAGCCGTGAAGAATGTCACGATAAATGGGACAGAAAACTGAGAACGTTGCACAGTGTTGCTGCTGTCGTGTAAAACAAAACAGCACTTTGGATTTTCTTCAGAAACATCTGCCTTGTTGGAACGAACAGCTTCATCTTCAGCATGAGCCAGATGTTTGTTGTGGCTTTAATGTTTTTTTTACTTGTTTGTAACTCTGACCTCGGTGTTGGGGACGTGCTGAAACATCTAATCGTATATTTAAAACATGCAACACACTTTTCTAACAGCACTTTGATTGTTTGAGCCTTACTTTTCAGTCTGCCTCTCATTACCTGGTGGAAGGTGTGTGGTTACCATGGTGACAGGTTTATAGAAGATCACAGAGTGAAGAAATGGGGAAGTAGCTGCCTGTCAACCTTCTAAACATCTGGTTCCTCTCTCGGTCAACCTTCCAAACATCTGGTTCCTCTCTCGGTCAACCTTCTAAACAGAGAGAGGAACCAGATGTTTGGAAGGTTGACAGAGAGAGGAACAAGATGTTTAGAAGGTTGACAAAGAGAGGAACCAGATGTTTAGAAGGTTGACAGAGAGAGGAACCAGATGTTTAGATGATTGAAAAAGAGAGGAACCAGATGTTTAGATGGTTGAAAGAGAGAGGAACCAGATGTTTGAGAAGGTTGACAGAGAGAGGAACCAGATGTTTAGAAGGTTGACAGAGAGAGGAACCAGATGTTTAGAAGGTTGACAGAGAGAGGAACCAGATGTTTAGAAGGTTGACAGAGAGAGGAACCAGATGTTTAGAAGGTTGACAGAGAGAGGAACCAGATGTTTAGAAGGTTGACAGAGAGAGGAACCAGATGTTTAGAAGGTTGACAGAGAGAGGAACCAGATGTTTAGAAGGTTGACAGAGAGAGGAACCAGATGTTTAGAAGGTTGACAGAGAGAGGAACCAGATGTTTAGAAGGTTGACAGAGAGAGGAACCAGATGTTTAGAAGGTTGACAGAGAGAGGAACCAGATGTTTAGAAGGTTGACAGAGAGAGGAACCAGATGTTTAGAAGGTTGACAGAGAGAGGAACCAGATGTTTAGAAGGTTGACAGAGAGAGGAACCAGATGTTTAGAAGGTTGACAGAGAGAGGAACCAGATGTTTAGAAGGTTGACAGAGAGAGGAACCAGATGTTTAGAAGGTTGACAGAGAGAGGAACCAGATGTTTAGAAGGTTGACAGAGAGAGGAACCAGATGTTTAGAAGGTTGACAGAGAGAGGAACCAGATGTTTAGAAGGTTGACAGAGAGAGGAACCAGATGTTTAGAAGGTTGACAGAGAGAGGAACCAGATGTTTAGAAGGTTGACAGAGAGAGGAACCAGATGTTTAGAAGGTTGACAGAGAGAGGAACCAGATGTTTAGAAGGTTGACAGAGAGAGGAACCAGATGTTTAGAAGGTTGACAGAGAGAGGAACCAGATGTTTAGAAGGTTGACAGAGAGAGGAACCAGATGTTTAGAAGGTTGACAGAGAGAGGAACCAGATGTTTAGAAGGTTGACAGAGAGAGGAACCAGATGTTTAGAAGGTTGACAGAGAGAGGAACCAGATGTTTAGAAGGTTGACAGAGAGAGGAACCAGAAGGTTGACAGAGAGAGGAACCAGAAGGTTGACAGAGAGAGGAACCAGATGTTTAGAAGGACTGTACCTTCTCGTCGGAGCACATCTTCATGAAGCCCTCCCTGGCCTTCAGCTGCTCCTCCAGATGTTTGGAGGCTCCGTCCTTCTGCTCCAGCTGCTTCCTGTGCGCGTCCACGTGCACCATCAGCTCAGAGTTGCGCTTCTCCAGGCGCGTGCGCGCCGCGTCCGTGCGCTGCATCTGGGTCTGCAGCGCGACCAGCTCGTCCAGCACGCGCGCGTGCTTGTTGGACACGGTCCAGCAGTTGAAGGCGAGCACGGCCACGAGCACCGCGAGGAAGAGGAGGATGAAGGACGGCAGGCGGCCTCCGCGCCGGTTCGCGCCAAACCCGATCATTTTCAACAGTTAAATTAAAATAATAACAAGAGTCAAATAATAAAAAGAACTGTTTTTGTTGAAGCTGCGGGGCTTCACGCGCGTGACGGTGCGTGGAGAGACACGGTCATGAAGTCACGCTCTGCTCCGCTGCTTCCGCACACTCCACATCTCCACGTCCACTCGTCGAATCAAAGAGACGTGGCCTCTCACACCTGCTGTGACACGACACGCGCGACGTGGACAGCGGCGTGCTGCCGAGGAGCCGCTGGCACCGCCCTCATGGTTGTCGGCTCGAACACGGCTCCTCCGATCACAAACGATCGATACATCGAGAATTGATCGTCAAAAAAAAGAAAAATCGGTGATGACGGCCGTTAGCTGCTCACACCGTCAACAAGCTAACCGGAAGCTAACCGGAAGCAGGAAAGAGAGAAAAAAATTATCTTTTCTTCAGAATCGTTTCAAATGTTTGTGTCGGAGCTTCATGTGGTTCAAAGGAAGACGAAGAACACGCGCTGATCACTTCTGATCACTTCTGATCGATGTTCTCTGAACTAAACTGCGACCTCTCAGCTGCTGACGCTAACTGCTACTTCCGGTGTTCCGTCCAGTTAAGTATCCCCGGGAAAACAGTGCGCTCCCTGTCTCGGGAGCGCGCACACAGCAGCAGATCATTCGAGCTTTATTTCTACAGGTTGGTCTCATTGAGTCTCTGGGACTCATTTACAAGAGAGACCTGCTTTAAACAAAGAGTAGTGACAACACTAGAGAATCAAAAGAAAACATTTAAATTATAAATTGAGAAGAATGAAAGAAAATTGTTTAAAAATCAAAATTGTAAAGCAATGTAAAAATGAGTTTGCAATGACTCTAACCAACTGATTAAAAATCAGATTAGTTTATTTAGGATGGAGGAAGCTGAGTCGGGGGACTTGGGGTTGGTCCATTACCGTGGCTGAGGTCATAGAAAGTTAAAAAGCTGCAGGAGAGAGGATGAAGCAATGCCAGCAAACACAGAAAATCTTTTTTTTGTTTGTTTCTACCAACATAAAAGATTTTTAGAAGTACATTATACTTCAGAGGCTGATAGTGGTAGAATGTTTCTTCTAGTCAGAAATTGGAGCAGATGTCCATCCTGCCTATTTTGCCAAAGAAAACCCCAAGTAAGCATTAATCAAATGGAACAACTGTAGATAACTGTGCCCTTAAATACACAAACACACACATTTATACATATGTATGTATATATATATATATTTATATACACAGTACACATATACATGCATACATAAACATATATACATACAGTACATGTGTATATATATATATGTATATATATATATTAGGCATGTAACACAATGCATTGTAGAAATGTAGTGTAGTAGAAAATTCAGATACTTAATGTAAAATGTAGTGGAGTACAATACATTTAACTATACTTAAGTAAGGAATGTACATATACATGAAAAATGTACTTAAGTAAAGTAACAAAATACTTGTACTTCATTACATCCCACCACTGCATGTCACATACAAGTCTGTCCTTTGAGAATCAGACAACTTTTGCCCTTGCAGTAATTTACAGAAACACAGGTTTTCCTCTAAATGCAATGCAAAACTACTTCAAATGTGGACAAATGGCATCAATGCAAAGAGATGCTGTTTGGACACAGCCTAGATTAAACTGAAGATAAATTTTGTAAATTAGACAGTCATTCAAAAATCTGTAATCGCACCCACAAAAGGTGAAGAACCCATTGGTGAAGTTCTCTGATGCATGCTCAATAATCCAGGTAGAAAAATCTAAAAAAGCTAAGTCTGGTCCTCTGGACATTCAAAAAATAAAACAAAACAAAGCAAAAAAAATGTAGAAACGTTTCGTCTTTCGTCCGAAAGACTTCCTCAGTCTGAGTTGCTGTGTTCAGCTCAGTCTTATAAATAGCACCCTCCCACAGTGTTGCACAACCAGTTGGCTGATGACAGCCTGAAACCAGTTGCTCACATGATCAAGGAGGGCCATCAGCCTAACAATGGATCATTAGCACCCTGATGGTTGTTTGCTATTCACAGAGGGCTGAGTGATACTAGCAATAACAGCATTGTAAGAGGGGGACAGTTGAACCCGGAGGCCTCCACCCCTGTTTAATGATGGACGGTTTCTTTTCACAAAGATGGCCTCCTTTACTCCTCTCTCAAACCATCGTTCCTCTCTATCAAGGATGTGAACATCTTCATCCTTGAAAGAGTG
>JBBPBX010048902.1:0-19029 GCA_038048925.1 Garcialebias charrua
GGGCGTCCATCGTGCAGCGTCATGTCAGGCGGGTGACCAGGAGGCCATCCATCAAGCAGCGTCACGTAGGGAGGTTGACTGAGAGGCTGACATCAAGCAGAACCACGTCCGGCAGGGGACCGGGAGGCCGTCAGCAACAGTCAAAAACCGGTCAGGCGGGCGACCGGGAGGTCGTCCATCAACGGCAGGAACCAAGGCTTCAAGGTCAGGAACACGTTCTTCGTCATCAGGAACACGTTCTTCGTCTGTAGGAACACGTTCTTCGTCGGTAGGAACACGTTCTTCGTCGGCAGGAACAGGAACCTCCACGGCAGGAACTTTGCCGGTAGGAACAGGGACCTCGACGGCAGGAACTTCGTCGGCAGGAACAGGAACTTCGACGGTAGGAACTTCGTCGGCAGGAACAAGAACTTCGATGGTAGGAACACGATCATCGTCGTCTGCAGGAACATAGTTGTCAGGAACGTAGTCGTCTGATACAGCAAGCGGTGAGACCTTTGGCATCGTCATTATCGAAACCTCATCGGGTGTTGAGTCATCGAGCGTGGAGACGTCTGGCGTGGAGACGTCTGGCGTGGAGACGTCTGGCGTGGAGACGTCTGACGTGGAGACGACTGACGTGGAGACGTCGTCTGGCGTAGAGACGTCGTCTGGCGTAGAGACGTCGTCTGGCGTAGAGACGTCTGGTGTAGGGACGTCCCCTGGCGTAGGAACGTCATCAGGTGAGATGTCAAGCGTTGAGACGTCGTCGGGCGTTGAGACGTCGTCGGGCGTTGAGACGTCGTCGGGCGTTGAGACGTCGTCGGGCGTTGAGACGTCGTCGGGCGGTGAGACGTCGTCGGGCGGTGAGACGTCGTCGGGCGGTGAGACGTCGTCGGGCGGTGAGACGTCGTCGGGCGGTGAGACGTCGTCGGGCGGTGAGACGTCGTCGGGCGGTGAGACGTCGTCGGCGGTAAGACGTCGTCGGCGGTGAGACGTCGGCGGCGGTGAGACGTCGGCGGCGGCGAGACGTCGTCAGGCGGTGAGACGTCGTCAGGCGTTGAGACGTCGTCAGGCGTTGAGACGTTGTCAGGCGTTGAGACGTCGTCAGGCGTTGAGACGTCGTCAGGTGTTGAGACGTCGTCAGGTGTTGAGACGTCGTCAGGCGTTGAGACGTCGTCAGGCGTTGAGACGTTGTCGGGCAGTGAGACATCTGGCGTATGAAGACCCTTCATCGACGTAGCTACAGCGCCCTCTGTGGATACTGGAGAGACAATAGTACCTCTTGTAGAAGCAGAGAAGTCAGCGCCCTCTGTAGACGTGGCGGCGTGGGGACCCTCTGTGGGCGTGGCTACAGTGTCCTCTGTCGCTGTAAAACATGTAGTGTCGTCGTCCTCTGTAGACGAGGTTACAGCGCCCTCTATTGTTGCAGAGGGGTTGGCTGTAGGACTTGTAATGGCAGCACCCTCTGCAGACGTGGTAGTACACTCAATAGTGGCTGTGCCCTCCAGAGACTGTGTAGTGTCAATACACTCCGTAATGGCAGCGCTCTCTGGAGGCCTTAAAGAGTTAGCACACTCTAATGCAGGGTACCCACCAAACACGTTTCGGGCGGCGGAAGCGGCCGGTTTACATTGAAAGTCTATGTGGAGACGCGTCGAGGCGTAGCGAATCGCGAATCGCGTAGCAAATCGCGAAGCGGCGCGTTTTGAGCGTTTCAAGCGGCGCGGCAACGCGCAACAGTTCTTTTCCGCGCACGCGACGCGTCCGAAGCAGCAGACGCGTCGAGCAGCCAAAGTTCAAATATTTGAACTTTTGACGCTCGCCACGTCGCAACAACCAATCGGGAGAGCTCTGCTATGTGATGACGTAACGACAACGGGACTATTTTTTGGACTTTTTAAACTTACCCCAACAAGCCTCCATGAAGAAACCAGCCTCCGGTAAGAAACTTGGCATTTTTATAGTTGCCGCTGTCCGCTCGAGCGTACGATCATCCCAAACATCAAAAAACTTTTAAATCTCAACAAAGACTTTTGGAGCTGCAGTTCGGCTCGTAGAAAACCCACTCAAGTAATAACGAGGCTCACGTACAGCTGATTTCGTCTGCCCGGTGTACAAGACACAACCGGAAAAGGAGCCAGACGCTCCTCCCACTGCGCGTCATTAGACGCGTCTTCAGTGTGAACAGATTCTGGTGACAAGCGGCCAAAAGGGTGCGTCAAGAGCATTTTGACGCATTCGGTGGGTACCTGGCATAAAGCAAACAACTCATCTTTCAAATCTATAACTATAGTCAATAATTGAGTGAGACCTGGGTTTGGAATAAAAGAGGGACTGTTAGTAATTATGTTCTCAATAATGGAATACGTCTTAAATTTATACTGACGGTCCGGGTTATTGACAGCAGCATTAAACAATCTGTTTATCTGTTGGAAAATGAGAGTGACCTCAGATCTGGGTTCAACAGAGTGCAGACTCACACACTTTCTGCTCTGTGTGAGTCTCTCCTGTGGCTGGTCAGCTGTATGCGTGCGGTCTGTCCGCTCTTCCTCAGAGCGGAGGCTCATAAACTCCCCCCTCTGCGCGTGTCTCTCCTGAGACATCACAGAGCATGGATCCAAACACGGGCTCAGGTACTCCCCCCTCTGCGCGCGTCTCTCCTGAGACTTCACAGAGCATGGGTCCAAACACGGGCTCAGGTACCCCTCCCCCTTTGAAAATCTCCCCGTCTTGCCTGACAGCGTGGGAAGAGAAGCAGTAGGAGGGACGGGCTGAAACCCAGAAATGTTTCTCTTTGTCGATCGCCGCCTTCTCCGGCGGCGGCGCGGTTCAGGAGCTAGATCGGACCAGAACACTTCTGGTTCCGATTCGTCCTCGGAGGCACTCCACAACGAAATGGCACGAGTAGGAGTGCAGGGAAAAAATGGTTCGGGGCTGCCGTCTCTGCGTCTTTTCCTCGCTTGCTCCGCCACCAAAAGCGGAGACGGAAGCACTTCCAGTCCGGGTCTGTGGCGGCTCCAAACGGGCTCTGTTCAAAACCTGCCAACTCGAATGACTGCAGCTTCCCTCTGAGCTGACGCTGTCATCTTCTGCTCACCAGTGGGTCCGATCCTCTGTCTGCTGGGCTCACGGTTCATGTTCGGATCATTTATGTCACGGTTGGTGGGGTGTTAGAGGAATGAACCCAGTGGTGCAGACAGGAGGACTCACGGAGGCATGAGTAGAAAATCCAAAAACGTTTTAATCACAACAAGAACTCAAAAACTGACGAGGCAGTACTTACAAACTGGAACTGACGAAACGTGACTGAAGTACAGACAGGACACACCAGGGAAATAGACGAATGAACTGGCAATGAAACACACAAGAACGCTGACTAATATATGCATCATAATTAACTATAATCACAAACACTTGAGACGTAGACCTGGGAGACACAGGGTGTAAGCAGACCTGGGAAACACAGGGTGCAAGGAGGGAGACAGACCAACAGAGGGAGCCATCCTTACATTAACAGACTACTCGAGTAATCGACACATGGATTCCTAGGACATCTATCGAGTTTTTTAATTTCACGTCGAGTATTCGTAGTGACGTCATCACGTCGCAGTTACAGAACAGAAAATGAATCAACTTCCTGTTTGGAGGGCGTTGCGAACCGGTGTTACACCAAATTCTGTGACCACCGTATATTGTGACCATAGGGGGCAGTGTTGCATGCACTGTTGCCTGTTACAGAATATAGTGTAACACCGGATCCAATCGACCGAACCAGAACCAGCTTCCACTGACTTTGTTTCACCAACAAAAAGCAACAAATATTAATCTCTAAACCTATAAAAAAAACTATAAACATATTAATCCTTAAAACTAAACCTAATGCGCAGCACCGCTGGTGGTGCGGTCGACCGCCCCACTGTTTTTAAGTTTCGTTTTTGACGTGCCGCACGTTTCTTTCACTTTTGCAGCTTAATAATAAAAAAAATTGGTTTTGTTTTCCTGTGATTTATCTGCAGTTTGATCAATGGTAGTCCAGCATAATGTACACTCCCAATGTTTTGTTGGTCTTTTTTTTTGTAAATATTAAATGACGTTTCTTTTTGTGTTTTTATTTTTATTTTTTTTGCATCTTAAGATCCTATGACATCAACTATTCAAGTTCTACTCAAGCTTTATTATGTTAATGTCGAGTTAAAAAATTATCTACTCAGTCAACCCCTAGTTGAGGCACAAATATGGGGAAGCATACAGAAAAATTGCTGCTGCCTTGAAGGTCCCATTGGGCAAAGTGGCCTCCATCGTTCATAAATGGGAGAAGTTTGGAACCAGGACTCTTCCTAGAGTTGGCCAGCCGTCTAAACTGAACAATTGGGAAAGAAGGGCTTTAGTCAGGGAGGTGACCAAGAACCTGGTGGTCACTCTGTCTGACCTGCAGCATTCCTCTATGGAGAGAGGAGAACCTTCCAGAAGGACAACCATCTCTGCAGCAATCAATTAATCAGGCTGTGTGGCAGAGTGGCTAGAGTCTAAACAAAAGCCACTCCTTAATAAAAGGCACATGTCTGCTAGTCTGGAGTTTGCCAAAAGGCACCTGAAGGATTCTCAGACCATGAGAAACAAAATTATCTGGTCTGATGAGACAAAGATTGAACTCTGGTGTGAATTGTCAGGCATCATGTTTAGAGGAAACCAGCTCATCACCAGGCCAATATCATCCCTACAGTGAAGCATGGTGGTGGCAACATCATGCTATGGGGATGTGTTTCAGCAGCAGGAACTACAGACTAGTCAGGACAGAGGGAAAGATGAATGAAGCAATGTACAGAGACATCCTGAATGAAAACCTGCTCCAGAGCTCTCTTGACCTCAGACTGGGGCGATTGTTCATTTTTCAGCAGGACAACAACCCAAAGCATGTGGCCAAGATCTTCAGGACCAGTCTGTGAAGGTCCTGGAGTGGCCACACCAGAGTCCAAACTTGAATCTGATTAAACATCTCTGGAGATATGTGAAAATGGCTGTGCACAGACATCTCCCATCCAACCTGATGGAGCTTGAGGATTCAAGGATTCAAGGTTTTTATTTGTCATTCGTATTTGTCATTTATCATTCGTATTTGTCATTTATCATTCGTATTTGTCATTTATCATTCGTATTTGTCATTTATCATTCGTATTTGTCATTTATCGATCGTATTTGTCATTTAACATTCATATTCGTCATTCATATTTGAGAAGTACCGCAATAAAGAATGGGACAAACTGCCTAAAGATAGGTGTGCTCAGCTTGTGGCATCATATTCAAAAAGACTTGAGGCTGTAATTGCTGTCAAAGGTGGGTCAAAAAGTATTAAGCAAATGGCTGTGAATACTTATGTACCGTAAATATTATTTCTTAGTTTTCTATTTTTAATAAATTTGCACAAAAAAAATCTTTAAAAAAAAATCTATATTTTTATATCGTCATAATGGGGTACAGTATTGTGTGTAGAATTTTGAGGAAAGAGATTAATTTAATCCAATTTGGAAAAATGCTACAAAAAAACAAAATGTGGAAAAAGTGAAGTGCTGTGAATAATTTCCGGATGCACCGTCTCATCATACTGAGACACAAACTGACAAAGGCAACTTGGAAACAAAAAGAAACAACACAAATCACAAGCATAATCCTACAACCAGCTTATAATGTAATAATGGCTTTATATTATTACATATACTTGGCATTAAAACAGAAAATAACAGCATTTTCACCCCGTGTATGCCTATCAAAAAACTTCCACTGGGATGAATGCGTGTGATTTGGCGCTGTGCTTCTGCAATCAGTGGCTCTTGTTTAAACTTAAATAGATTTCTCACTCTGACACAGCTCAGCCAAGAGGCAGAGCAGCCTCTCTAAAATAAATGGAAACAAAATAACTGAAATTATTTACTTTCTACTGTCACTATAAGCCTCGATAAAATGGCACCACAGTATCAGGGGATTAATAATTAACTTCACAAACAGTGCGAAAGAAAAACAGCTGAATAGCCAGTAAGAAATACAAGCTGATGGCAGGAACAGGAGATGGAGAAATAAAGAGGGATTTCAAACCAATAAGTTGAATAATTATGCTTATATCAATACTGTTGAATCTGTAGCATTGATGGCTTTCCTTTCGGGGTGTCAAGCATGTACCGTGGGTGTGCTAAACAACATCCAAACATCCCCAAATCCCCCAGGCGCCTTTTGAGAAGAGAAAGAATCTGAGGAAGAGACTGGCTGAGGGGATAAAAAAACAAAACAAGTGTGGGATGGGGGTATAGCAGGGTGGAAGGGGGAGATATAGGGAGTGTGTAATAAGGAGAGAAAATCAATGGGTAACCCTGGAGCAAATAAAAGCCATGACATCATCGCATGGCAAGAAGCAGGGAGAGGGGTGGTGAGAGGCGGCAGCGGAGACTAGAGTTGCCCATTCTGCCTGCCGGGGCCCATCCACTGGAAGGGATAAGAGCCGAACAATGTCCCTTCAGTGAATGGGATCCCAAATCCCACAGGAAAAGAAGAAAAAAAATCACCAGTGGGAAAGTGGAAGGATGAGGGAGAGATGGATAAAGAGACAGAGAGAGATGGAGAGAGAAAAGGAGACGCTTAAAAAGATGTGCACACAAAGCAACAAAGCATCTTGGGACATGTAAAGCAAGGCAAGTAGAGATTGAGACAAAGCTGCTTTTGTGCTTCCAAGCTGGTGGGTGGCTCGGAGTGAAGGATTTCAACTTGGTACTATTTACATCTGAGCCTCTCCAATATATTGATTGGGTCATGTAATCCCTCAAATGATAAATGAAAAAGGTTGGATCGACTCTGAATGTGCTGTTTGCTGGGGTTACATGACAACAGCATGTGGGAGGCGAGCTTTACGTAACTCCATGAAAGCTTTGATGTGCGATCAAAGCTCGGTCCGCTGCTCAGGTTGATGGTTTGTCAGAGAGGGGAGTTCAGGAATCTTCAACAAAGTCAAAACGGGATGTTTAATTGCATTCCTCATCACACGGTGTTAATAGATAAAGTCACAGCCTTCCCGGGGAGGGCCTACATTGTGAGTCGCGAGGGTGAATGTGTGTTTGTTGTTTGCTTTCGAACAAAGGCTTTTCGTTGCTCCTTGATTACAGCACAGATGCTGTAAGCAAGAATAAAGAAAAAGAACTAGAATCACATGAAAAAAGTCTTTCATGTTAGACGCTTTGATAATGAAAACAAGCAGGTCTCCACAAAACAAGAATTTGTTATAATTTGGAGCATGGCAAGAAAAACTTGACCAAAAAAAACTCAAAACAGATGAAAAACTCAATATGAATCACAAACAAAAGAAAAAGAATTGTATTTTTTATTTATTTTGAGAACAATAAAGGAGATGCTACTGAATGCTACAGCTGAGGTAGAATAATGCTGCAACCCTAAAATGTGACAGAAATATTCTCTTCCTGTCAATTTACAGGCACTTCCAAGAAACTTGGTTGCTAAGAGATGTTAAAGTGCTGTGGAAGTTGTTCTTAAAACCCGAATGTTGCTGAAAGTTCGCTGAGCTATAACATCCCATTCATCAGGAGATGGAGGAAAAAAGACACTTTTTCCCCCCTCTTTTTTACAATGCACAAAAAAAATTGTTGACAGTTTCACTCGATTTTCTGTTTTGTGTTGCAGACTGTTGAAAGAATTGTGCTGCATTCTCCAAGAAAGAAATATATGCTCTTTGGATATATAAAGACAAATCCAAAATTTGATTTAAGTCATAATAGATCAGACAGCACGTTGCAAAGAGAGAACAGACTATAACCAGACAGTGCTATGATAAAATCCATTAGCAGGCTGAAAAAAACTAATGCCAGACATCGTATCTGTAGCAGCTCACAGGTGCTTTAACCTCCAATTGTTTTGTTGAGGAGGGGTGCAAAGCCACATGTTTTTAAGATCTGTAAATCTCCCAAAATTGTGATCTTTAAATGATTATAGTCAGAATATTTAAAACATATTTACCAATTGTAATAAAACACTTTTTCCCCATTGATTCTAATATGACATACTACATGTATAGCTGATCTGAGTTTTATCCATAAAAAGCCAGAATTTTTTTTTTTAAAGACGCAAATATGTGTCTGGAAAGTACAAACTTGTGGTATTTAATAGATATTATCACACATACAGTAAATCTGTCTGTCATTTTGGTTGACAAAACCCAACTAATAAAAAATAGTGAGATTTCAGAGTGTTTATTTCTCTCCTACATGTCAGATGTGGTGTGTTTGAGTCTTTGTGAGCTTTGTGTGTTTTGTGTCATCTCTTCATGCTGGAGTGGAGATGATCTGGCTTAAGTCCTATCTGTTTCACAACACCTGGAAGTTTCCTGAGATTCTGCAGGATCATTTATCCCCAATGTTTATTGTACTTCCGTCTGTGCAAAGACTATGTTTATTGCTTTTTCTGTCATTGCTGACAGACAGATTCCTCCTTAGAATGTTACTTGTATTTTTTGTTCTCTATTCTGAAGGATTTATTGGGAGAGAAGTTTATCTGGATCCAAACTGAGGCCTTAAGATAGAAGGTGTTATATGTTGTAAATATTGTAAGCGCCCTGAGGCAAGTTTTGATCCATCATATTTGTCTGTACATTTATAACCGACGCAAAAATACATTTCTGTTTCATACGTTTGAGTGCTACGGTGTGGAGGCTAAATGAGCCCATGAGGTTCAATAAGATTTACCTGACTAAATAAAGGTTGAATGAATGAAAAAAAAAAAAAAAAAACTGGAGTTAGGATTAGATCAAAGCCAGGTCAAAACAAAAAAATAAAAATACACTCTTCTTACTTTGAAAAATATGAGTACAGTATTTTCTGGTGTATAGGTCGCACCTGTGTATAGGTCGCATTGCCCAATAATCACCAATAGATTGGAAAAATCCCTAGATAGGTTGCACCGGTGTATAGGTCGCACCTACGTTTAGCTCTGCTGCAAATGTCTGCCACAGGAGCGCACAGCAAGGCTTTTAAGAAGATTAACACTTAAAAACAATTATTTGTTTGATAAAAATTATAGCAAATATATGTCTGAGCTGAACTTTTCCTTAATAAATGAACGTAATTGTGAAATGAGCTGGATTTAAAATTTTGTTTCGCCGAAAGTGATAACAAGCCATATATAGGTCGCACCGCAGGCCTTGAAAAAACCATAAAAGGGTGCGACCTATACACCGGAAAATACGGTAAATGTGCCACTAAATTGACAACAGTTTTACGTTTGAGTTCTGAAACCAGAGGAAGTTTGATTTATCAGGTTCTGTCAAGCTCAACTTAAGATAACTAAAGAAATCCTCTTAAGCCGGCACTGTCATGTAGAAAAAATATTATCTTATTAGCTCACACTGTCTTGTATGAACATAATAAATATTAAATTCCACAGTGACAGCCTAACAAGTGAATGGTTTGTGTTAAAAATGATACCACAGCCTTGCTCAGTAAGGCAGATGCATACAAATGCAAAAAAACAGAAAATGTCTGAAATTTTTCCATTAGTAGTTTTAACTACGGTATAAGCCTAAAAAAAAATCATCTGACAGCCAAGATTTGTGTTTATGACTTTAGAAAAAGCAGATGACCAATATGAGCCAAATATTAAAAGGGGACCAAAATGTCTTACTTATGTTTGTGGTATTTGATATTTACATTCTAGTCTTTTCAGATTTACTGAACTACCCGTTTGGTGCATTTATCAGGAAAAACAACATTGTATTGGCCATACCTACATTTAATTCATCTCCAAATTTTTACTTATGAAAATCACTTTTTAAAGGATCTCAGAAATAAAGTAGAGCACCTGCAGCCCGGTGACTGATGCAGATTTGATTTCAACTCATCGAGTTGTGATTTTTACTGAACCAAAATATGAAGTTTTCGAGAGCTTCATCAAAGCAAGAAAACATTATGACAGTCCTTAATAATCCTAAAATATTTACTGACATCACAGCATGCCGCAGTCATGGTTTGATTGTAAAAATGCTGTAAGAAATCCTCACATTATCAACAGGCTCAAGTCGTTTTCTTTATTTTGTTTACTTATAATATGCCTTTTCATATAATAGTTTGTTTTGCTTATTTTGTCATTCATATAATGCAGAGACAAAGGGCTGCAGTAGCTCAGTGGTTAGCACTGTGGTCTCATAATACTGTAGTTGCAGGTTCAAGCCCAGGTTGGGTCAGAAAAGGCATCCAGCATAAAACAATTTCCAAACATTTCATGCAGGTTTACTCGCAGTGACGAACTCTATAGGAGAGCAGCCAAAACAAAAATAACATACAATGTAGAAAGAAACATAAAATTTAATAAACCCTGTGTTTTTGTCTTCATTGTCCTTCTAAGTGCATACTGTGAGAATCAAAAGAAGCATACACCTATTGAGAAACAACATACAGTATGCCACATTTACAAGTACTGTAATTAGATATGTATCCATCACATTAACGCCAAAAGCTTTTTGCTTTGACCAAGTATTTTTGTCTCACTTGTTTAACTGGATTCTCTTTATCTACTTGTAGGACTTGTGTGAAACTCTAATGATGTTTTAGGTCAGATTTATGCAGAAATGCAGAAAATTCTAAAGGATTCACAAACTTTCAAGCACCATTGTATATCTCTTGAATACTACCCATAAAAAAAACTATCAAAATCTGCCCATCTTCAATTCAAAAGTGTACTCCTGTAGATTACATCATGAACAAGAGGCAGCTGCTATGGGCACAAAGCAGGCCAGGGCAGGTACAATGTTGGCAGGGATTGACAACAAAATAGTGTGCATGGCCAAAATTACAATTTTGCAAACCAAAAACCAGCCCTTCAAAACAAAGTCACATACGCATTCAGAAGCTGCAACAGGTGTCTTATTTTCTCACAACTTTTTTGAGTCACCATAAAGTCTCCAAAAGTTGCAGCCCATTAAGAGAATACCCTTGGGAAGAAAAGAAAAAACCTTCCCATAAAACTCAGTTCAATTTAGCAGAATACTGTAGTACCGGTAGCTTTCATGAGTAGAAAAGCAGAAACCATAAGTTACAATACAACCTAATATACAACTTGATTTATGATTTCAATATGTTAATTGTCAAGTTTTTGAGTCAAAAATAATTGTTCCCCTGACAATAACCCTTTAAAAAGACAAATATACATGTCCTGAAATGTTCATTTTGATATTCAGTATTGCTTCAAACACCTTATCCACTTCACTGTAGACATGTCACAAATTGATTAGGGAAAGAGATATGAAGCAGTCCTCCTCTCCTCTTCAGGGAGAGTTCTAATAAAGTAGGAGGCTGGTTAGATGTGGGAGTCTAACGCTACACTTGGGTTCCAAAAATCAATAAAATACAGAGTGCTACTCTTGCCTTCCACTCCTCATCACTTATCCTCATTCCCTTTATCCTATTTGTCTTCATTATACAACCTTTGTCATTTTTTTGTTTTGTTTTCACCTCCTATTTCACATTTCTGTCTTACCGCATCATGTCCTCTTCACCTCTTGATATTCTATTTTCTCTAATTAGCAGTTTCCTCTCTCTTTCAGACACCTAGCAGCAGTCAGGGCGTTTAATCTGTGCTAAAGTTACTTTTTCACTTGCAGCTTGAATTTCTCAGCAGTCTTTTGCAGAAGTTGTCAAAAAAAAATCCAAGAGTTAAAATATATTTACTTTCCACAAAACTTTAATCAGACTGCACAGTTTTTAAAAAAGGTGTAAACTCTAACCACATTGTTTGGAAATTGATTTAAAAAAAAAACTTTATCTCAGGTGGGTCACTGCTCCTTCTAACCTGTGAGACAACATTGCCCCCTGCAGGTCAACAGGAGAACTGCACCTCATTGAAGTTTATGCACTTTTACCAGGCCTTGTTTTTACCCCCAGATATCTCTCCCACAAGGGGAAACATGTAAGTATAATTAAATAAATTAATACCCCTTTTACAAGCCTCAGGAAAAGTACAGTCCAAAACAAAATCTTCTGACGACAGTTGCTTCATGAAGATAAACGTATGTGATTTGCTTGGCTTTTGTCTGAAGGCTTTCATTTATACCAGAAGAAATTTAAATATGCCGTGCCTAATTCTGCATTTAGGCTGAGCCACTATTCTCTAGGGGGCTGAATACAAAGCAGCGTGCAGGAAAGACAGTTGACTATTCAGCTGAAACAACACTATCCAGGCTTAAAGGATAATCAGCGCCACCAATTTCAGACAAAAACGAAACATTTCTGTATCCATGGCACCAAACAATGGTTCTATGTAGCACTTGCAGTCTTCAGAATATATTACAAGTCTTTGTTAAAGCTCTAACAACACTTCACCGAGTTTGTGTTCATATTTGAGTTCGTTAGAAGAATGAAAGTATTACGTCTATAGAAAACATTTTAATTAAAGTGACAACAAAACAGCCTTTTGGCTTCTTAATGCTTTTGCTACAGCTATAATATTTCTTCTAAATTAAGGAGGTTCATAAGACCCTGGCAATTACAGGCACATGGTATTAGCTGACAAGAATTCAAACTAATTACAAGGTAAAAATAGATCAAAACATGCAGAGCCTTGGTATTAAATCTAAAATAGACTACATTTGCATGATTTTACTTAATGTTTTCTTTAATGAGAGCTTCATTAAGATACTGCACCTTTACATGTTTTGATACACGTTTCCAACAAATGAGGACTAAGAATAAAAATATATATATTCATGGCTAATGACCTCCATAAGGCAGGCATCTAGACTCAAAAGTACTCACTGTCCAAAATTAGCTTTGGCATATGTCTCGTAAGAAAAAAAAAATGCCCCAGAGGTTTAAGATAACAAGCTCCCTGGTCTCTGGTTTGTACAGTTACTCAGAAGCCAGATGCTGGTCTTCCTCTGGGTCAGGACAGATAGTTTGGGGATTAGCATCAATTATCAAAACAGAACTGACAGACCAGAGATTTTTCTTGTTTATCAGAAACACTAGATGCCAACCAGCAATTTTCAGTCATGGGTTGTTGTAGCTTTTTTTTTTTTTTTACTCAGTATAACAAAAAAGTTGCAACATTATGTGTGTGTCTGCATTGTGCATCTGTGTGTTTGTACCTCTGAATCTTCGCTGCAGATTCCCAGTTGGAGGACAGCACTGGGAGACTTCAGTCGGGCCTGACTGGACTGGGCCATCTGTAGGTTCAGCTGCCAGCCCACATGTTCCAGCTGCAACACATCAACCGAGCCTGTTCACAATTTTAACAGCACAGCATCACATTTTGCTTTGATAAGTACTTCAGACACCTTTTAGAAAGGTCAGAAAATATTGTGTGTGTGCAGAGTCCAATATTTCACCAGTTTTACTCACCGTTTAGTCAATTTTATGATTTTACTTCAAACATGCATTTTCTTTTCATTGATTTTATAAATACAGAATTTATAGTGCTTATTTATTTTACATAAAATGTGGGAAAAAAAACTAAAAATGTCAATAAAAAATGAAGATATATACTGTATAGTCATCTTTACTCTTGTGTTCAGTTCATAACATAAGGTGCCTTTATATAAAGTAAAGATTTAATAATTTAAATAGAAAAAATATATTATTGTTGCTTCAATTATAAATTTGTTTTATTTGCATTTTTATACAAGGCTACAAAACTAAAGTATTTAAAGAATCACGTGGCATGGAGGCTGCACAGCTGCAGAAAGAAAAGCTTTGCAGAGAGTGGTGAAGGCTGCACAGAAGTCTGTTGGAGTCCACCTCCCCACCATCACAGACATCTACACCTCCAAATGCAGAAAGAGGGCTACCTGCATCATGAAGGACCCCACTCACCCAGCACACACACCTTTTGTCCCGCTTCCCTCAGAAGCAGATGGTTACAGAGCATTAAGTGTAGAACCATAAGACTGAGGAACAGCTTCTACCCTGAAGCTGTTAGACTCATAAATCCCAAACCAGGAAAATCACTGTTATGCTACTTTAATTGGCAATATGTAACTTATCTGTACTGCTAATTATCCATGCTGCTAATCACTTGCCTTTATGCTGCTGTATTCATACCCATCTACCGGTACTCACTACTCCTGTTCGGGCTGCTGTTTATTATACTGCATTATTTTACATTACTGTATTCGTGTTTAGCATACATCTTAGATCTTTTGGCTTTCATTTAGCATATGTCTTAGTGTATATCTTAGATCCTTATACTGTATATTGTTTCTTTTTATATTTTATATTTTTGGGTGTAACTGAGACCTTGAGTACGCAATTTCGTTCCACTTCATGTACCACATGTGATGCGAATGACAATAAACAACCTTGAACCACAGTTTATTTTAGCAAATGTGAAAGTTTTGTCTTAGGTTGCAAGTTTTCAAGCTGCAGATTGATTTTTTTCACAATTTTTTCTGTTTTACTTATAAGCAAAAAAAACAGGCCAAGTGAAGCTTTAGTCACACAAAACTCTACTTGTGGAGTCCCTCACATATCACGACTTCACCTTCTCCCCACCTGTTCCAGCTGATTCACACAGACACTTCATCAGTCAGCTGTAGCAGAATGATGGATTAGCAGCACTGACTCAAGGCAGGTCAGTTAAGTGTTTTATGATGCAGGCAAAGGCCATGATAATAAAGCACGTGTGAATTATTGGTTTCTGAAGCTTCCACAGCAGCAGAAGACCGGTGAGGGGTAAGGAGAAGCAAAGCCATTATAGTCACAACTGAAGCATCACAATGTCATTAGGTCATCTATTTTTGTTCCACTGGATGTAAACAAACTGTTTTACAGACTTTAAACGTGGATTTAACCAAATAAACACAACACATTAATAATTTGGCATATTACAATAAAAACCTAGTTTGAATATATAGTGGTATATAAAACATTTCTAAGAGGAAACACATTTTCTCATTGAAATAAAAGGCCTACGCTTTCGGTTTTGTTAGCCATGTAATTTATTATAAATTACTGTATGTATAAATTGGTGCCTTATGATTACAAATATATTGAATCTGATTTAATTAAAATTAGATAATTAGATTAAATGAGAAGGTATAGTCTATATAATTGTTGAACAGGATTGCCTTTCTCCTGGTGACTGCTGGAAAAAGGCTCCAGATTCTCGTGACCCTGAACTGGATCGAGTAGTTATAAATGGATGGATGAACCGGACTGGATCGAATTGGGTTTGCTTTGAACTTTTCCACTTTCTTTGTGCTTTGGGGTGCTATATTTTGGCTAAATACCTAAGCTGAATTAAATTAAACTGAGTCCAAAACATAAATTTGAGATTAATCTGGTCAAGTTGGGTTGTATTAGTTAAAAAAAATATATTGGGTATTTTTGTTGATTGTGTGCATGAAATGGCATTTGTAAACATCAAATATCACTCCTAAATTGTAAATTACATCCATCAATATTCTGTTTAATCATTTAGACTCAAATGCGTTCAGACTGAAGCTGCACAAACTAATTAATGTATTAGTTTTACATTTTGTCTATAAAATGGACATTTATTGAGAAAAACAATTAAAATGGCCTTCAGCCTGTTGGCACTGATAACAATCCTCCTGTTTAGTTTAAAAAGAGACAGACTTTGCTTGTTTTCTGCTATTACAGTAATGCTATTACATTACTGTATAAATAAAGGTTGAATGAATGAATGAAAATTACAATCAGCAGAAAATCATGTGAAATGTATATTGATTTTTTTTTATTTAAGGCATTTAAACAACATATACAAACAGCAACCTAGAGTTGATTATTGCTCAGTATTAGAAATTACCAAACACAAAACACATCCTTTGAGTCAAAATAAAAAGTGGATAATAGAAAACATATCAAATAGAAACTGTATGTATGTATTTATTACCGTACAACGGTAAATATTTTGCTTAAAGTCAAAGCAGTTGACCTCAGAGTTTCGTCGCTTGCTACTTACATCCATCATGTGGGTGGGATGATTAACGAGACAGAGGCAGGTGGAACATCTTAACATTTTGACAGCAACACCGACTCCTGCATGATGTGTACATGCTGTTTGTTTACTCTGCATTAGAGATTTTCTCTGAAAGAACAGCCTTTTGAAGTGTCACTCTTTACTAAAGTTGGAAACAGAAAGAAGCTTAAAGATTTAAGTTACAACTAAGATTTGAAAGAACTAACTGTAAAGCAAACAGCAAGAATTCACCCAGAGGCAGAAACGGTCAGACTGAATCAAATCAGTCCATCCTAAAGTGTAATAAATATCCTTATGTAAATTCATTCAACCTTTATTTAGACAGGTTAAGGTTAAACATACGATTAAATATACGAACATTTGGCTTTAAAAGAAGTGTAATTTTCAGTTATCTTTTCTTAGCCATCAGAAGGTGGTGAGAACCTTTTTCAGCCTGTGTATACAGGTAGTCCCTGATTTACGAGCGTCTGGACTTACGAGGATCCGACTTTACGAGGTTATCATTTTTAATAAAAATATGAAATAATTTTTTTGTGTGTGTGTTTAAATGTTCTTAATTTCATGTGTACAGCACTTTGTTGCAGCTGTGGTTGTTTTAAATGGCTTTATAAATAAAGTATAATTGTTATTTTTATGTTTTATTTCAATTTTTAGCGTATTAACGATCGCTCCCAACGCGCATCCGGCAGACATAAGACGAGCGGATCCCCTCCGCCTGACCATGCAACGAGCGGAGCTAAGCGGGCGGGGATTACTGTAGACATGCCGGCGAAGAGACCTGCGGCCGGGAGCTGCTGGCTTTTGAGGACCGTGCGTCCGATCAGAGGTTGCCTCATACGGATAAAATAGCTGGAAACACTCTGTGAACTTTGTGGATGTGTCTGGACTGGAGCAGCAGCAGAAGATCACTCAGCGATCGCTCCCAAAGCGCCGCGCGACAACATTAGCTCATGGGCTAAGCTAAGGCTAGGCTAAATGCTAAGCGGACCAGAACCGAACCGACGGCCGGGAGCTCGCCTCAATGTCCGGGAGCTCGCCTAAGATGTCGGATGGACACCAGCTAACGTGGAGAAGCAGCTCCGACAGCCTTTTTTGGATGTGCTACACGCTAACGAGTGCTAACGAGAGCAGGCCTAATCTGGTGGGGGCTAACAACAGGTAACGTGGGCAGCTTGTTTGGATGAATGAAACGGCTTTCGGTAAGTTTATTAAATATTTTTCTGGCTCCAAATGTATGAAGTTAACGTACTAACAGTCCTTCCTTTAAACAGTTTGGACTGCGTGGTGCTGCAGAAAGCTGGGGACCTCGTACGTAACGCGACGGAGCTAAGAGACGAGAGAAGCTGCGCTCAAAGTAAGAAATAAATTTTTTATACATGTACGGACTTACGATTTTCATCTTACGAGAACCTCGTAGTAACGGAACTCGCTCGTAAGTCGGGACCACCTGTACAAATATCAAAAAAATTATAATTAAAAAAATGTTGTGCACGTTAAATCAAATCCTACCTTCTTAGGGGCAAAGATGTTTTGTTTTAGCTTTTCTATGAGCTCAGGTCCAGCAGTGGCCCAAGTTTGAGAGAACACCTCAGCTTTCTCTGGGTTTAGATGGATCACCTCCAGCTGCTGCTGCAAAGATGCTGGCTTTATGTTGTGATACATCGCCTAGGATGGGAGAACACAAGGTAAATGTGAATCGTTTTTAAAAGTCACTGACTGTGGACTCTCTACCAATACAATAACCAGCTAAACACATTGCAGCAAATAGCTGATCAAAACACAACAGAGACATCAGCTGAAAAAAAAACAAGATCTTAATATTATTCTGACAAAACAAACATGATTCATATACACAACAACTAAACAACTTAACTAAGACAGTTTGGATTTTTTTTTTAATGGTTGGTATATTTCTTATACATGGAATAAAAAAACAGTTCAAAAACTTCAACCAAAAGCTCCATAATTTCTTAACAAGAAATCTCAAAATCATCTTCACAAACAGCACAGTTAAAGTTATTTTTTGTTGTTGTCCACTTCTGTTTTAAATTGCTAACAAATAAATTAAATGTCTGCACAGAAGAATACTGTAGTAGTAAACTTTAAAAATAGAGTTCTCTTTGTCTGCACTGAAACAACATACTGAGATAGACAGAAGTCATCATTTAAGAGTCCACTTCTGACAAATTAGTAATGCAAACTTTGTAAGAAAATCCAATAATCATAATTAATTGACGACATGTATATGAAAGTCTAACATAGCAAACTTGGCTTTCCTTTTATAGTCTAAAAGTTTGATCAGAAATGGAAACAAATCTTTTGAATATTGAACATAGTGTATGAATGTTTCTGTTCCGTGCCCTGAGATGATTTCTGCTGTGACTTGGCGCTATATAAATAAACTGAATGGAATTGAATGATGTCACCTGTTCTAATATGAAGGCAGCTGTTTCCAAAACCAAGTTGAGAGCATGTTTATCCAAAGACAGAGCAGCCTGGAGTTTTTGCTCTTCTTCCTCACTGAAAGTTCGCTCTCCCTGAAAAAAATAAAATAAATTGTGAAAAAAATCTGTACATTTTCACGGTTTAAAAAAAATTAAAATAAATACTGTAAACAAGTATGACTTCCTGTTTTGACAAGACAATATTTTTGCATTTGTTTTTCAACCGTTTCTGTTGGTGTGCAGGAATTAAATTTGTTTGATGTAAATATAATAAATAAAGAGAAAAAGGTTTTGCTGTACAGTATAAGTAATTTTACAATATTTAAATTTCTGTAAAGTGTCTCAAACTAAAGAACAAATTATGTTAGTTGCTTTGCAATGCCACAAATGTTAAAATACACAAATTTATTAAAAACTCAAGTAGAATAAGGCATTTTCATGTGTAAGAATAAAAAGAACTTCAATAAAAGTTAAATGGACTGTACTTATACAGTACCTTTCTACCTATCGAGTTAACTCAAAGGGCTTTACAACACAACCTGTGCACTCATTTACCTTCACACACACACACACACACACACACACACACACACACACACACACACACACACACACACACACA
>JBBPBX010048903.1:0-25568 GCA_038048925.1 Garcialebias charrua
TCAAAGTCAACTTTATTGTCAGAACTGCAATATGTACAGGACATACTCTCTCAGTCCCTCGGTGCAACAGTAACCATTTAAACACTAAACAATTAATAAACAAGCATAAAATGAAATAATAAAAGTTTAGTACTGTCCTGAGTTTTTTGCATAGTAGTTTTTCATAGTAGTAAAAAAGTATAAAAAGTTTCACCAACACCAAAACACCAACATTTAATAAACATAATCATAAAATGAAATAGAGTGTAATACTGTCCTGAGTTTTTTCATAGTAGTTTTCCATAGTAGTATAAAAGTATAAAAAGTTTCACCAACACCAAAAATGAAATAGAGTGTAATACTGTCCCGAAGTATAAAGTATAAAAAGTATATCTATAAAATAAATGAAGGTTCTGGCATTTGACATTTGTAAAGAGTGACAAAGCAGCATATGGGGTTAATGTACACAGTATATGTATGAGGTAGTTGATATTGGTATAGAAACAAAGTGGCATTATGCAATAAGGCTAGTAAAAAGAATATATACTGTATATCAGCAGTAGTGTAGATATAAAAAGTCTAGATGTAAACAGTAGTAATAAATGTAAACAGTAGTAATAAATGTAAACAGTAGTAATAAATGTCAACAGTAAATGTAAACAGTAGTATGACTATAGGCAGTAATGTAATACAAACATTAGTGCAAATATGAGAAGTAGTGCAAACTGAATGAGCACATGACCGTGAGTTGAGTGAATGACCCGTATTGATGACACAGAGTCCAGTGTTAAAAACTTTGTGTTGTGTGGTAATGTGTGAAAGTTTTTTTGTGTTAAGGCAGTACAAGTGGGAGGGAGGGCAAAGCTGGCAGAGTGTTAAGCATCCTGACTGCCTGATGAACAGAGCTGTCTCTCAGTCTGCTGGTTCGAGCCTGGAGACTCCTCAGTCTCCTCCCCGATGGCAACAGGCTGAAGCAGCTGTGTAGTGGGTGTGTGGGATCACCTGCCATGCAGAGGGCTTTCCGAGTGAGGCGGTTGCTGTGTAAGTCCTGTAGTGAGGGCAAGGAGGTGCCGACAATCTTCTCAGCTGCTCTCACTATACGCTGGAGGCTCTTTCGGCAGGATGCAGTACATGCACCATACCACACCGTGATGCAGCTGGTCAGGACACTTTCTATGGCGCCCCTGTAGAAGGTGCACATGATGGGGGTTGGAGCTCCAGCTCTATTCAGCTTGCGGAGAAAGTAGAGGCGCTGGTGAGCCTTCTTGGCCAGTGATGCAGTGTTCCTGCTCCAGGACAGGTCCTCTGAGACGTGCACTCCCAGGAACTTGGTGCTGTCCACTCTCTCCACTGTGGTGTTGTTGATGGTCAGAGGGGCATGTTGGGCATCCCTCTTCCTGAAGTCCACAACAATCTCTTTTGTCTTCTCCACGTTGAGAGTGAGATTGTTGTGTCCGCACCACAAGGCCAGGCGGCTCACCTCGTTCCTGTAGTCCGTCTCATCGTTGTTGCTGATGAGACCCACCACTGTTGTGTCATCCGCAAACTTGATGAAGTGGTTGGAGCTGTATGATGGTGTGCAGTCGTGTGTTAGCAGGGTGAATAGAAGGGGGCTCAGCACACATCCTTGTGGGGCTCCTGTATTCAATGTGATGGTGCTGGATGTGTTATTCCCGACCCGTACTTCCTGTGGTCTCCCGGTCAGGAAGTCTAGCAGCCAGTTACACATTGAGGTGTTCAGCCCCAGACTGTCCAGATTAAGTCAAAGGTCAAAGTCAACTTTATTGTCAGAACTGCAATATGTACAGGACATACACAGGACCGAAATTGCGTTTCTCTCAGTCCCTCGGTGCAACAGTAACCATCTAAACACTAAACACTAAAACATTTAATAAACATAAGCATAAAATAGTAAAAGTGTAACACTGTCCTGAGTTTTTTCATAATAGTATAAAAGTATGAAAATTTACACCAACACTGAAACACCAAACACCCCTAAAACACCAAACACCCAATGAACATAAGCATAAAATGAAATAATAAAAGTGTAATACTGTCCTGAGTTTTTGCATAGTAGTATAAAAAGTATAAAAAGTATATCTATAAAATAAACTGAAGTTTCTAGCATTGACATTTGCAAAGAGTGGCACAGCAGCATATAAGTTAATGTACACAGTATATGTATGAGGTAGTTGATGTTGGTATATAGGCAAAGTGGCATATGAAGTAAGGCACATAAGGCACATTTGGCATCCTTAGATAAGGCTAGTCAGAGAATGCTGTATATGTATCTGCAGTAGTGTAGATAAAAGTAGTGTAAATGTAAACAGTAGTAATAAATGTAAAGCAGTAGTAATAAATGTAATAATAAATGTAAACAGTATTAATAAATGTAAACAGTGAATGTAAACAGTAGTATGACTATAGGCAGTAATGTAGTACAAACATTAGTGCAAATATGAGAAGTAGTGCAAACTGAATGAGCACATGACCGAGAGTTTAGTGAATAACCCGTTTGATGACACAGAGTCCAGTGTTAAAATCTTTGTGTTGAGTGGTAATGTGTGAGAAAGTTTTTTGTGTTAAGGCAGTTCAAATGGGAGGGGAGGCAGAGCAGTTAGAACGTTTTTTGTGTTAAGGCAGTTCAAATGGGAGGGGAGGCAGAGCAGGCAGAGTGTTTAGCATTCTGACTGCCTGATGAACAGAGCTGTCTCTCAGTCTACTGGGATGGGTCTACTAAGGATGAGCTGTTGGGGGATGATGGTGTTGAATGCCGAGCTGAAGTCAATGAACAGCATTCTAACATAAGAGTCTTTCGTGTCCAGATGTGTGAGAGCTGTGTGGAGGGCAGAGGAGATGGCATCGTCGGTTGAGCGATTAGACCGATATGCAAATTTGAAGGGATCCAGGGAGGCAGGGAGGACAGATTTGATGCTTTTCATGACTAGCCGTTCGAAGCACTTCATCAGGATGGGGGTGAGTGCTACCGGACGATAGTCATTGAGGCAGGAGGGCGTTGCCTTCTTTGGGACAGGTATGATGGTTGTGGCTTTGAAACAGGTGGGGACGATGGCCTGACTCAGCGAGATGTTAAAGATGTCTGTGAAGACCGCTGCGAGTTCCCCTGCACAGTCCTTCAGCACACGACCAGGTATGTTGTCAGGACCAGAAGCTTTCCATGCGTTGATCTTGATGAATGATCGCCTCACGCTGTCTGAGGACAGCGCCAGCACCTGGCCATCAGGAGAGGGGGGGAGTTTTTGTGCAGGTGTGCTGTTACATGCCTCAAACCGAGCAAAGAAGTCATTCAGTTCATTCAGCGTGGAGGTTGTGCTGTCACAGGTCTGGGGGGATGGTTTGTAGTTAGTGATGGTCTGTATTCCCTGCCACAGACTCCGTGTGTCCTTGCTGTCCTTGAAGCGGTGAGCTATTTTCCTGGAATACTGCTTCTTGGCCTTTCTGATGCCCCGGGCCAGGTTGTTTCTGGCTGTCCTCAGGCCCACCTGATCTCCCGCTGTGAAGGCAGCATTCCTGGCTCTCAGGAGTCTGTAAACCTCTGCTGTCAGCCATGGCTTCTGATTTGCCCGAACAGTGATGGTCTTGATGTTGGTAACATCATCAATGCATTTTGTGATGTATGAGCATACAGTGTCTGAGTACTCCTGGAGACATGTGTTGTTGTTTGTGGTAGCAGCTTCCTTGAACATGCTCCAATCTGTGGTGTCAAAACAGTCCTGGAGTGCCTCTGAAGACCCCTCTGGCCACACTCGTATCTGCTTGCGAACTGGTTTTGTGACTTTCACCAGTGGTCTGTAAGCTGGCTTTAGCATAACACAGATATGGTCAGAAGCACCAATGTTGGGGAGGGGGAGGGCCTTGTAAGCACTTTTCATGGTGGTGTAGACTTGGTCCAGTGTATTTTTGCCTCTTGTTGGAAAGTTTATGTTTCTGTACATTTTTGGTAATACACTCTTTAAATCTGCTTGGTTGAAATCACCAGCTATGAGGAGAAATGCATCAGGGTGGGCTGTTTGCTGCTCACTGATGTGCACATGTAGTTCATTTAGTGCCTCACCTCTAAATTTGCTGCTGGAGTTTGGAGGAATATATACAGCAACGATTATAACAGCTGTAAATTCCCTCGGTAAATAGAACGGTCTGCATTTAATAGTCATAAACTCCACTAAAGGTGAGCAGTGTTTGTGGACCACAGCAGCATTCAGACACCATCCGTTGTTGATGTAAACACAGAGCCCCCCTCCCCGTGTCTTACCTCCCTCGAGGGTTCGGTCCGCTCTGTAGCATGTTAGCTGCGCAAGTTGAATAGCGTGGTCCGGAACGTTGTTGTTAAGCCACGTTTCCGTGAACACAAACAAGAGGAGAAGAAGAAGATTTAGATTACAGTAGTCCCTCGTTACTTTGCGGTTTGACTTTCACGACACGTTCTTTCGCTGTTTTTCAAAGTAAGATTGGACGTGACAATTACGCCAAAAATACACTACATGCGTTCCGGCTCCGCCCCGCTCCGGTCCGACCTCCGCAGCAAATACGCACCCATTATAATCAATGACAGAATTTACACTTGCTCCGCACGGCGGCAGCGAGCTGCAGAGAGCGGACGGCAGTCCGTCAAAATTAGAATTTTTTCTATTTCTGCCGGAAACCGGAGCTGTGCCGGAGTCAACTTTTGAAGATTACGTCGCCATCCATCCATCCATCCATCCATTTTCTTCTGCTTATCCGGGGTCGGGTCGCGGGGGTAGCAGCCTAAGTAGGGAGGCCCAGACTTCCCTCTCCCCAGCCACTTGGAGCAGCTCCTCTGGGGGAATCCCAAGGCGTTCCCAGGCCAGCCGAGAAACATAGTCCCTCCAGCGTGTCCTGGGTCTTCCTCTGGGTCTCCTCCCGGTGGGACATGCCCGGAACACCTCACCAGGGAGGCGTCCAGGAGGCATCCTAACCAGATGCCCGAGCCACCTCAACTGGCTCCTCTCGATGTGGAGAAGCAGCGGCTCTACTCCGAGTCCCTCCCGGATGACTGAGCCTCGGGGGGTTCTGTGGCGGGTACTCCGGGAGTATGGGGTACCAGGCCCATTGATATGGGCTGTTAGGTCCCTGTACGACCGGTGTCAGAGCTTGGTCCGCATTGCCGGCAGTAAGTCAGGCTCGTTTCCGGTGAGAGTTGGACTCCGCCAAGGTTGCCCTTTGTCACCGATTCTGTTTATAACTTTTATGGACAGAATTTCTAGGCGCAGCCAAGGTGTTGAGAGGATCCGTTTTGGTGGCCTTAGAATCGCTTCTCTGTTTTTTGCAGATGATGTGGTCCTATTGGCTTCATCAGCTCGTGATCTACAGCTTTCGCTGGAGCGGTTTGCAGCTGAATGTGATGCGGCCGGGATGAGGATCAGTTCCTCCAAATCCGAGGCCATGGTCTTGAGCCGGAAAAGGGTAGCGTGCCCTCTCCGGGTCGGGGAGGAGGTCCTTACCCAAGTGGAGGAGTTTAAGTATCTCGGGATCTTGTTCACGAATGAGGGAAAACTGGAGCGTGAGATCGATAGGCGGATAGGTGCAGCGTCCGCAGTGAAGGGGGCGCTGTACCGGTCTGTCGTGGTGAAGAGAGAGCTGAGTCAAAAGGCAAAGCTCTCAATTTACCGATCAATCTACGTTCCCACCCTCATCTATGGTCATGAGCTTTGGGTTATGACCGAAAGAACAAGATCTCGGATACAAGCGGCTGAAATGAGTTTTCTCCGCAGGGTGGCTGGACTCTCCCTTAGAGATTACGTTGCACCAACAGGAAAAGGAACGAGCACAACATCCGTATTTACAAAATAAAATCACCACGGGCGGACTAATCCTAGCTCTATACGGATTTATTTGTACAAAAATGCTGTCAAACTATCATTTATGACTACGCCTACAAACGCAATACAAGAAATAAATAAATAAATAAAGTATTTTATTCTGAAATGTAATACATCACTTCCTGTTGCTCAAACCATGTCCTGTCGCTCATTTACGAGAGAAGATCAAGGCAGCAGTCTCTACTGTTGTTCTCCTTCTTCCACCGAATGAATTGTTTTGTTCTGACTTACTTATTTATCACTTGATTTATCGCGCGAACTCGCAATTCCCGCGCATGCGTCTCGGAGCGGCGCATCCATGCGGACCTGAGCTGAGCGAAGGAAGTGGAAATTGGACTCGCTCAGCTGCGACCTGCGGAGCGGGGCGGAGCCGGACCGCATGTAGTGTATTTTTGGCGTTAGCTGATTGATGGATGAGCCACACGATTGGCATGGATTTTTAAAATTTTAAATAAATTAGTTTAAATTATTTTGCAACTCCTGCACCTGTCTGTAACCCACAGGTGCAGGGAGAAGCTCCCTCCCGCAGCATGTCATGCTCTCCGCTCTTCAGAGGAGAAGTGGGCGTGGCCGAGAGCACGAGCAGGTGGCAGAGTGCAGCCGGAGGCAGAGACCTGAAATCATGACATGCAGTCTCTTTTAGAGCATTTAGAGCAGGGGTGTCAAACTCATTTTGATCTGGGGGCCGCATACAGCTTAATCTGATCTCAAGGGGGCCAGACCAGTATACTTATTCCAAAAGTCCACTTTTTTCTTTGTATTAGTGCAAAGAATAAATAAATTATAAAAATATTTACATTAAATTAATTGTCCTTTTACACTTTTACTCAGTTTAACATTTAAGTGCATTACACATTAAAAAAACTGATCAGTGATTGCACGTTTTAAAACATTTAGTCAACTGTTTTGTTAAATACCCTGATGCATGCTCAATAATCCAGGTAGAAAAATCTAAAAAAGCTAAGTCTGGTCCTCTGGACATTAAAACAAAAAACACAGTTTTGTTAAAACACTTTCCTGCATGTTAAAAATGCATCAAACCCATCAAAATTTAGAAATGAATGAATTTTAAATCCATTTTCCACATCTAGGAAGCAATTGTGAACACATAAATTGAGCTTTGAGCGTAGCTGTTTTATTAATGTTCATTAGTGAGAACAGAAGCTCTGATGGTGAGTGGTGAGAGAAAAACTGCAAATTCTGTCTTGAGTTCGCCTTTGTAGCGGTGCCGACATGCGGCTTCGTGCACTCGGCCCATCTTTTAAGACGTGTGCGTAATTATTCTTCTAAAGACCTGAAATCGTTTCTCAAACTCCCTCAGCAACCCTGAAATCTTGATTTGTACTGTTTCACATCAGGGGGAACACTTGCTGCACACACGAAGACAGGGAAAAAGAGCAGAGCCTCCGCTTGCTATCTGCTGCGTCTCCCATACTAAAACACAGCACCCCTGGGTCCAAGAGGCAGCCCGTTTGAGTAGGACAACATAGGCACTGACTAAAACACAGCGCCTCTATAGCGGACAACATAGGAACTGCATATTTTTAAGAAAATAGCGTTTATTCTTTTTTTTAATAATTCAGATTCATCAGCGGGCCGACTAAAAACCCCTGGCGGGTCGGATGCGGCCCGCGGGCTGCATGTTTACCACCCCTGATTTAGAGTTTAGAAACAATGGGAACCCCTGCAATAGACTAGGGACTATTGTAAATACTAAGTGAATTACAATGTCAATAATTTTGTGTGTCCGGGAGGAGACCCAGAGGAAGACCCAGGACACGCTGGAGGGACTATGTTTCTTGGCTGGCCTGGGAACGCCTTGGGATTCCCCCAAAGGAGCTGCTTCAAGTGGTTGGGGAGAGGGAAGTCTGGGCCTCCCTACTTATAGGCTGCTACCCCCGCGACCCGACCCCGGATAAGCGGACGAAAATGGATGGATGGATGATTTTTACAATGAATAGGTTAATTTTGGTAAGAGTGGTTAAATGCCTATAGTTTATTTTCTCCTATTTAATGGCTCTCTGAATATATAAGCCTACGCGAATGTGCTACCCACCACAAGTTAGAGTAACGTCACTTATTTGCTCTAATACACAAGTTAGTATTATCTTGCTGCACTGTTCGGCTGGGTTCAAGTCTCAACATGTGACGTTTTAACAGCAACATCTAAACAAAACTGCATTTTAAAGTTTGATTCAATGACAACTTTTTTTTACAACTTGTTTTTATTTTGTCTATATATTTCCAAAACTACTGTTGTCAGATGAAGATTGTCCTAATAAATAAATAAAACATTTTAATCAGGACAAAATGAACTAAAATACATTTTGTGTATATTATTGATTACATTAAAACATAAAACCTTTTTTCAGAAAGATATTCAACTATTTGAACATGAAAATATTAACGTTTTCAATGTTAAAACAATAAACTTATTATTGAAACAATAAACTTATTGAAACAATAAACTTATTCAGGTAAAACCAAAATCAATTGGCTGTAAATAGAGGTCTGTAGTGACAGAAGTTTTGACAATAATTTTGAAACAAAACAAACTTGAACACAATGGAAAACTAATCTAATGAAAAACAAATATATACATGTAAGTAAAAACCATTTCATTTCTTGACAGCATACCTCTTCAGTACTTGTAGTTATCAACAAACCATGGAATCTTTCAGTGTTGATTATGTGTGAACTCTTACTTGTCTTCAGGGCTTTTCTTAATATTTACCACAGCTGTTTTCCCTCATGTGTATAGTTTCTTATGTGTGTTTTATGAGTCAGTGCAAACCACTGCTTTGTGTCCTGTGTGGATTCTCATGTGTCTGTTTAAACTGGACTGATGTCTAAAGCTTTGTCCACAAAGTTCACAAGCAAATGGTTTGAATCCTGTGTGGATTCTCATGTGTGTGTTTAGAGTGTTCTTTTGGCTAAATCTTTGTGCACAACTTTCACAAGCAAATGGTTTGTGTCCTGTGTGAATTATCATGTGTGTGTTTGAATTGGTCTGTTTGCTAAAGCTTTGTTCGCAGAGTTCACACACAAATGGTTTGTGTCCTGTGTGGATTCTCATGTGTGTGTTTAGAGTGTCCTTTCGGCTAAATCTTTGTGCACAAAGTTCACAAGCAAATGGTTTGTGTCCTGTGTGAATTATCATGTGTGTGTTTAAATTGGACTGATGTCTAATGCTTTGTCCACAAAGTTCACAAGCATATGGTTTGTGTCCTGTGTGGATTCTCATGTGTGTGTTTAAACTGGACTGATGTCTAAATTTGTGTCCACAAAGTTCACAAGCAAATGGTTTGTGTCCTGTGTGAATTCCCATGTGTGTGTTTAGAGTGTCCTTTCGGCTGAAACTTTGTCCACAAAGTTTACAGGCAAAAGGTTTCTCTCCTGTATGGATTCTCATGTGTGTGTTTAAATTGGCCTGTTGGCTAAATCGTTGTCCACAGAGTTCACAGACAAAAGGTTTCTCTCCTGTGTGGATTCTCATGTGCGTTATTAAATTTCCTTTACTGGTAAATCTTTTGCCACATTCATCACATCCGAATTGATTCAGTATGGTCTCAACTTTACTGCATGACTGTCCATTTTTTTCCACTTCTAGACCTTTCTTATGAACCAAACCACTTGAAGACTTATGACTTGAATTATTTTTCATATGTCTCTGAAGAGACAAGTTGTTGTTCTTGGTCATGGTAGTTTCTGTTGTGTTTCCCTCCTCTTCATTGGCTGCTTCATCTCTCTGGTCAGCTGAGATGCTGCTTTGACCACATCCGTCTTCCTCTTGGTGTTGATAAAGATATGACAGTAACTGTTCAGCTTCATCATCATCACTGACTTCATTCTTTGAAGAGTTCACATTACCGTAATAGGAATCCAGATCTTGATTTCTCCTTGTTTCTTCTGCCCCACAGTCCTCTCTACCTGTGGATGTTTCCATCTGGACAGCTGCTACTGGTTGGGAGATCTCTTTCCTCCAGTTGGTGTTGATGAAGCTTTGAGGACAGAGGTTTCACTTCTCAGTTGTTTCCTTTTAAAAATTAAATCGAACACTTGAATGTCTAAAGGCACGGACCTCTTCCTCGTTTCATCAGTTAGCAAGGTAAAGCTAAAAAAAAATGTATGCTAAACATTTTGCTAGCAGAAAACTAACTACAGTAGGAGAAATAACAACAACAATAAAATACAAACCTTATATCTGCAGTTGGTAGTTTTAGCTGAAATCAAGTCTGTATGATACAAAGTAGTTTTATGTTGCTCTGTTTCTTCTAGACAACAGTTTCTGTTGACAGTTACAGATACACTGGAGCAGAGCCTAAAAACTGTTTGACTTCTCTACAGTGCTCTCCAACTGACGCTGTTGCTAGGCAACCACTCTGTGAGTTCAGTTAGCTTGATTGCTAACTGAAAATGCTACCTAAAAACACACAACTTGTAGATAACAACAACTCAATATGTATACGATATGTTTTAATGTCATATACGCCATACGGAATTAGAGTTGTGCTAAAAAACATTCACCAAAATTGACATTGATATTTGATCATTTGATTTAGTTTTAGACATTTTCCATTCTAAAGTTCATTAGGTGTAGTGGCCATTTTGTGTATGCTAATGGCTGTTAGCTGTAGAGGTCATTCTGTATCAGGTTGACCTAATAAGTTCAGCAGTTGTAGATGTACATCCAGTGATTAAACATTTAAAAATATCCATGTAGCTACAGACTAGACTGATCCTCTCCTGATGAAGAACTTGGCAGAGGATCTCAAGGACAGATGTCCTGCACTGTTCCGACAAACAGAGGAAGTAATGCAGATTGAAATTAAATGTCGTTTTTTTTACGTAGGTATTGGGAATTATTGGTTGCTATTTGCTTTAAATCATTTTCTTTGCACATACTAAATATGTTGCATTTTTAAATCGGTTTTTCATATTAATGCAGAATGCTGGTGAAGATTATCAGTCGTCCAAGACATGATAAAATTAAAAATGGCTTTCAATACAGAAACAACTGGAATTCATTTGTCAATAACAAATGAAGTCTGCTCAAGCAGAACTGCTCACGCTGGAACAACAGGTTGTGACTTCTTTGCAAAGCAAGAATATTGAAATCAACTCTGAAGACATCTCCATCTGTCACACCCTGCCAACCAAATCTGACAAGTTCAAACCATCTATCATTGTCAGATTTATAAGCAGGAAATCAAGAAACAATTTAATAATGCAGGCGAAAAAATTGAAGGTGAGAAATATATATATAAATGAACACTTAACAAAAAGGAATGGAAATATAGCACGTGAAGCCAGATTGTTAAAAAAACAAAAATAAATAATAGCAACTTGGACACTAAATGGAAATATTTGGATCAGAGTAAAGGAAGGGTCACTACCAAAAATGATCAGAGACCTGAAAGATTTAGAATAATTCAAAAAGGAATAAGTCATTAAATAGAATATCTGAATAAATTAGTACATGAGAATTTAACATAAGTTAAATCAAATAGACAAACACATTGATATATGACTAATGAAGACTCAGAGTCTAAAATTAACAAGATCTACAGCTTGGATGAGGTGATCGATTCACAAATTTTTCCAATAGTTTATGAATCAGAATATTATAACGACAAACAATTTAATAGTATTGATTTAGCAGAGGGAGCTCTATATATCATTCATTTAAATTGTAGAAGTATAAATGCAAACATATCAGCAATAATGGATTATCTAAAACAACTAAATAGAACTTTTTCAATAATAGCATTTTCTGAAACCTGGCTTCATGATTCAAATATGGACAATATTAATTTGGAAGGATATGAGTTGTATTACAGAAATAGAAGTGGTAAAAGGGGTGGTGGAGTCGCTTTGTTTGTTAATAACCAAATAAATTGTAAAATTATTAGCAAAATGCCATTGACTATTGATAATGTCATGGACTTATTAACTATTGAAATAATAACTAAGAAGTGACCAGTTTGATCTCGTCTCACTGCCTCAACTCACCAAGGTGGTTCAGCAGATGAAACCAACAAACTGTTCTCTGGACATCATTCCCTCTAAAATGTTCAAACAATGCTTTGATGTAATTGGTCCTTGTGTTTTGTCATTTATCAACAGCTGTCTAACTTCAGGTTTTGTGCCATCTGCTTTCAAACATGCTGTGGTCAGGCCTCTTCTAAAAAAACCAGGCCTAGATCCTACAGCTCTCTCTAATTTCAGGCCAGTTTCCCATCTGTCATTTCTATCAAAGGTCCTAGAAAAGATTGTTTTTATTCAACTTCAATCTTTTCTAGAACTCAACAACCTGTTTGAAAAATTTCAGTCAGGTTTTCGAGCTCGTCACAGCACTGAATCTGCACTGCTCAAAGTACAGAATGACATTCTTCTGTCCCTGGATGCAAAAAACCCTGCTCTGCTGGTGATGTTAGACCTCTCAGCAGCTTTTGACACCGTCGACCATCAGGTACTAATCAACCGCTTGTCTCAGCAGGTTGGCCTCCAGGGAGCTGTGCTTGAGTGGTTCAAATCTTACCTGTCTGGGAGAACTTTTTCTGTCATGATAGGCGATCTGTCCTCCTCTTCATCAACCCCTCTGACCTCTGGCGTACCACAGGGATCTATTCTAGGGCCAGTCCTCTTCTCTCTTTACATGCTGCCATTAGGATCAATCATTGCACGACATAACCTGTCTTTTCACATGTATGCAGACGATTTACAAATCTATCTGCCAGTCACTCCCAACCCCTCACTCAGTTCAAACACTCTTGTCAACTGCTTAAATGACATTAAGCACTGGCTCTCTCAAAACTTCCTCCACCTAAACACAGATAAAACTGAATGCATTTTGTTTGGTGCACCTGATGACACCAGCAACATCCTTCCCAGTCCCAGTGTTGGTTTTCCCCTCCCCCACTTCAACTCGGTGGTCAGAAATCTTGGAGTGCAGCTTGACTCCAATTTAAAGTTTGATAAACAGATCAGTTCTGTTGTCAAGACCAGCTTCTTTCAGCTCCGTCTGCTCTCCAAAGTCAAGTCATTTCTTAGTCGTGGTGATCTGGAGAAGGCCATCCATGCCTTTGTGACCTCCAGACTTGATTATTGTAATGCTTTGTATCTTGGCATTAATCAATCCTCCATCTCCCGTTTACAGCTTGTACAGAACTCTGCCGCGCGCTTTTTGACCAACACACGAAAATATGAACACATCACTCCTGTCCTGTCCTCTCTACACTGGCTCCCAGTTCAGTTCAGGATACAGTTCAAGTTGCTGCTGTTTGTTTTCAAAGCTCTGAATGGACTTGCTCCCCTCTACATCTCAGAACTTCTGAAAGTCCATCAGCCTGGCAGGGACTTACGATCTGCCAGTCAACACCTGCTGGAGGTGCCTCGCTCGAGGTACAAACAATGGGGAGACCGGTCATTTTCTGTCGCCGGCCCAAAAGCCTGGAACAGCCTCCCCCTTGAGCTGCGTGCCACCTCCGATCCGACTCTGTTCAAAACCAAATTGAAGACCCACTTGTTCAAAAAAGCTTTCAGTGTGTAACTTTTATTATTTTGTATTTTAGTATGTAGCATCTTTATTTCAATTGCATTTTTATTTCCACTTGTTCAAAAAAGCTTTCTGTATGTAACTTTTATTACTTATGTTATTTTAGTATGTAGCATTTTTTATTTCCATTGCCTTCTTTTATCGCTGTGGTTTCTTATTCTATTTTCATTGATTTATTGTTCCCGTTTATTCTTCTTTTTATCCTGTTAAGCACCTTGGTCAATGCAAGGCATTGTGGAAGGTGCTATACAAATAAAGTTTATTATTATTATTATTATTAAGTCTAAGAATAAAATAATAAGTTGTATATATTGATCACCCGAATCAAACACAGAACTATTTACTGAAAAAATTATGGACGTGCTTGGGAGAAGTTGTAATAGAACAAAAAAATGTTTGTGGTGACTTTAATATTGACTTGGGAAATATGACGGACTCAAATAATATTGGCACATTTATAAGTTCAATGCAAAGTCTAAATTTTTATCCGTTAATATCTAAACCTACCAGAATCACATCTCATAGTGCCACAATAATTGACAATATTTTTACAAATATAATAGATGGAGAAGTGATTGGTGGCATTTTAAAGGTGCAGTTTCTGTAGATGCAGCACTTAGAAAAAAATTCAACAGGCAAAGCATTCTGATCCCTCCCCCTCAGAGCCAATGTCAATGTCAATGTCAATGTCAATTTTATTTATATAGCACATAAAAACAACCGAAGTCGACCAAAGTGCTTTACAGTTAAAAAAAATAAAAACAGAGTAAAATGCATCTAGTGCCACTAAACATAATAAAGCTATCAGTAAATGCAACAATAAAATCTGCTCAAAATTTGATCTCACATTCTGCGAGGATCAAATGCCAAATTGAATCTGCTCCCCCTTACTCTGCTGAAATTCAAATTCAAGCTCTGTTTTGATTGGCTGATTCAAATTCAAGCTCTGTTTTTATTGACTGGTTACAAACTCTGTTTTTATTGGCTGGTTAATGGCGGGTCACTGTGGCTTTTTAGAAATGCTTTTAGTAACACCTGGAGAAGCAAGGGGACTATAGTTTTTTTTCAAAGATTACTTTGTCTAACATCAGTCTGTCAGGAGATAGTGACAAAGTGAAGAAATATGTTAAAAATATATTTTTTGAAAACTTCCAGACTGCACTACAGAAACTGCAGACTGCACCTTTAACGACTGATGTAAGTGATCATTTGCCGGTTTTCATGCTTTATAAAACTGATCAATATAATACGAAAACAGTTAAAAAAAAAACAAAAAAAAACAATAATAAACAAATCCAAAAAAGCCTTGGATAAATTAAAGGATGATTTCAGTAAACAAAACTGGATGGATGTGTATGTTGATGATGCTCATGATAATTTTATGAATATCTTGGGAGCTCTATACGAAAGTAATTGTGTGGGAAAAAAATATAAATACAAAGTTTGTTCATAAACCATGGATGACAAAAGGACTGAAAAATGCTTGTAAAAAAAGAATCATTTGTATTCACTTTTTCTGAAATCAAGGACAAAAGAATCCAAAGAAAAATATAAGAAGTATAAAAACTGAAAGTTATGCACCATAACTCATGTTCCCTGAAGGAAGGGAACGAGGTGCAACATACTTGCTATGGGAATTGCGCCCCCACACGATTACCTGAAGGAATATACTCACGCCTTTACTGCTAGGGGCGTCACCGCCGCGCCAGAGGCCCCACCCTCTGGGTACTTAAGCGGCTTGCGCCCCTCCATCTTTCTCCAAAATTGCACTTCACCGAGCTTTCAGCATTGAGAAGGGCCAGATATGTTGCACCTCGTTCCCTTCCTTCAGGGAACATGAGTTATGGTGCATAACTTTCAGTTCCCTTTCAGTCGGTCTCGGTGCAACATACTTGCTATGGGAACGTAATCCATTCACGCCCTTGAAATGCTCAGCAAAGTACAAGTGAGAACATCCGTCCTAAAAAACAGGCATCTCCCAGCTACTTTCTGTAGAGAATGCAGAAAACACATGCTAAGAGGAAAAAATGCCAAATGCAAGAAACACCAACGTGATGTTTCCACTAGGCATATATATGTATACACCAACTAGAGACAGCTTAAGCGTGCTCCATCAGTGTGAATACTTATCATCCCCTTTTCCCAATGGAAAATCCTAGGAAACAGGAGGAGAGAATGGACCTACCACGTCACAAGAAATTGGGTGACAGATATAGAGGTAGAAACCGCAAGCCAAGCATAGGGTAACCTCTCAAGTCCTTGTTAACTTTGTTCTTTGTTTTGGGACAAAGCAACTAAAGCCTTATGCTCTCAGCCAGATCCCTTCAGAGGCCAGGCTGAAAGTTGCCACAACTCTGAAGGTGGGTGTAGAAGCTGCCCATGCGCCTGAGTCAGTAGGTCTCTGTGAGAAGGCAATTACCATGGTATCCCAGATAGCATTCAAATCAGCTCCGGGAACCACATTTTCTGTGGCCACCTTGGGGCTATGAGAATCAAGGAGAGAGCTCCCTGACGTACCCGTTCCAATGTCACCCCGATCAGAAGGACAGGTGGAAAGGCATAGTAGAGCACCCCTGCAGGCCAATCATGTGCCAGAGCATCCATACCCAATGGAGCGTCTGCTTCCCTCAAGGAAAAGTAGAGGTCACAGTGTGAGCTAGCCCTGCAGGCAAACAGGTCCACAGAGGCTTTCCCAAATCGTGACCAGACCTGTTCCACAATCCGTGGATTCAGGCTCCATTCTGACGCCAAAAGAGGTCCTCTTGAAAGGGTGTCCACCCCATAATTTAGTTCACCAGGGACATGAGTCGCCCTAAGTGACAAGATTCTAGGAGCACACCATGTGAGCATCTTCTGTGCCAGTCCTAGGAGGGCCCGGGACCTTGTCCCTCCCTCTTTGTTGATGAAGGACATTGTGGTCCTGTTATCTGATTTCACCAAGATGTGTTGTCCAGCAATCAGACCTTTGTTGAAAAAGTATTTTAGTGGCAGAAATACGGCCAACAACTCCAGGAAGTTGATATGTAATCTTGCTTCCTAATCATTCCAAAGGCCGCGGGCGTTCTGATTTCTACAGATCGCCCCCCATCCAGTTTTTGAGGCATCCATCATGATGACCACACAAGATGACACCCTTCCCAATGAGACCTCTTCTGTGAAAACAGACAAATCTCTCCAGGGTTCCAGGAACTCTGGGTCTATCCTAACCTTCTCTGCCTGATTAGGCAGGTCGGGTTGTATTCGTTGGTTTAGCCATACCTGTATGGGCTGCATTTTCAGTAATGCGTGTAGGAACACAGGGAATGGCTGCCGCCAAGAGGCCAAAGAGGCGTTGGCAGGTTTTCACAAAGACCCGTTGGTCCAGTTTGAATCTTTCCAGGCAACGGCGAATGGAGGAAACTCGTTCCTTCGAGAGCCATGCTCTGTACTGGACGGTGTCGATCTGTACTCCCAAAAATATGGTAACCTGTGATGAAGTATAATCGCTTTTTTGTAGGTTTATGACAAAACCAAGAGACTCCAGGTGAAAAATCACCCTATAGGAGTGTGAATGGGCCTGCTTTCAGCCAGTATCAGCAGGTCATCAAGGTGATTCATGACCCTGAGTCCTTGATTCCTAAGAGGAGTCAGGGTTGCATCCAGACATTTGGTAAATGTATGCAGAGCAGTCTTTAAACCAAAGGGTAAAGCTTTGAATTCATAAGCGTTACCCTCGAAGACAAAGCGGAGAAACTTCCTGTGTTTCCTCCATACACCTATATGAAAATAGGCATATTTTAAATCCACTGTACACGCGTAGTCTCCAGGTCTCACAGACTGGAGGACTTGCCGCAATGTAAGTATCTTGAACTTAAATATTTTAATCCTTTTGTTGAGAGTCCTGAGATCCAGAATCGGACTCAGGGAATGATCCTTTTTGGGCACTAGGAAGTATTTACTGTAGTGGCCAGAGTGTAGCTTGCATCCTGAGACCAGGCTAATCACTCCCTTTTGCAGCATTGATGAGACTTCCTCCCTCAGTACGTGTGCACGTCTAGGGTTAATTTTAGATTGCAACACCCCTGTGAAGCGGGGCGGTCTCTTTAAGAACTACAACTTGAGCACATGATGTATCGTCATGACCCACTCATTTGGTAAACACGCCTTCCAGGCCTACGCATGCATGCTGAGCCTGGAGGGCATGTTGAATAGCTGCTCGTCGTGTTTTAGCGTCAGAGGGGTGACCTTTGACCCCTCTTGCACTCCTCTGAGCAGGCTGGTCGGCCCAACAGAAGATATCGCATGATCTGACTGTCCTTGGCAGAGCTCGTGTATCTTGCTGTGGTTCATAGTTTGACCATATGGTTTGTTTATAAAAATGGGACTCGAGTCAAGAACCAGGGTAGTCTGTGCTTTGGTAATTTTATTTTTGTACATGTCTGAAACAGTGTTTGTTTTGTTTACACATGCAAAATTCAAGTCATGTTTGGTGTGCGTACACATACCACTCACTCCTCGTAGTTTTTTACAAAGGGAGACTGGGCTCAAGAGGTCAGGTTCCCATACCACGTGGGCGGGCAAACCTGTAAAATTGTCTAATCATCCTGTTTCATCAGGTTCGAGTCTGTTTTCCACATTGTGTCACTGAAGAGGACCTTGGCCGATACTGGAAGGTTTCACCGCCACCAGCGAATCTCTTCCGTGGTGGGCCATGCGTGTTTTCCTTTGGGGGTGCAAAGCTTTTCCTCGGCAACCCCTCGCGGAGGGCTTCCGCCTGTGTGCATCTTTGTTCCAACCTGGCCTGGACGCGTTCCAATGCTCCCTCGAAGAGTCCCGTCTACTCGATGGGGTGCTGGAGGAAAGTGGACCTCTGGTTTTCTGGGAGGTCCGACAGAGTTAGCCAAAGATGGCGTTGGGCGACAACTATTTCCGCCATTGCCTTACCTTGGGAAATGGCTATTGTCCCTATCATGCAAAGCACGAGGTCCGAGGCATGGCGGGCCTCCTCCAAGGTTTCCGTTACGGCCTGCTCGTTTTTTGTTACCTGGATATGTTGGAGTTTTTCCGCCAGGTATGCCTGCACCATGGTCGATGCGTTCATTGCGTGAGCCGCGAGGCCCTGAGCCTTGTAGCACTTCTCGAGTTGTTTCTCCGAAGCGCGGCAGGCCCTGCTAGGTAGCGTGGGTTTCGTCCCCATGACTGTGGAGGCCAAGTGAGCCACCAGAGTCTCCTCTATCGGGGGTGCGTTGGCGAGGCCTGATGTCTCCATTCCCGCAACGTCAAGGAGTCGGGATAATGGCAGCATGATGGAAGCTCCGGGTTCCACCCAGGAGCGTTTGAGCTCCTTTAGGAAGTCCGGAAAAATGGGCATTTTCTGCGACATTGCCAGTTGTTTCGCGTAAAAGTAGCTTCCCGCTAGCCTCGTAGCCTGTTGGCGAGGCGTGGGGTCTGGCCACATGACCTACAGGGAATTTGCCGCCCTGTGGCACAGGTCGAACAGGGCAGGTACCGACAAGTCCGGTTCCGGTAAGATTTGCGCCAGGTTCTGGGAGGAATCAACAGTTTCCCCTTTGCGACCATATTCGGCGTCTTGGTCGGACACTTCAGGCGTCGAGTCCTCTGTGGCAACTGAGGAGTCCGACATGTTGTCCTCTCCGCCTCGGCCGTTGCATTCTAGGTCCACTTTGTCGGGCTCCGGTTCAGGAGGGAGCACTTTAGTGCGACGTGCGACCTTCAGCGCCGCGTTTCTAGCCATGATTTAGCCAACGCGTCAGCCCGTCGTTTCCTCACTACTGCCGACATTCGACGGCAGTGAGAGCAGGAGTCGGGGAATTCCAGCGCTTTCCTCGCGTGCAGAATCCCTAGGCAGACAGGACAGGCCTTGTGGGTGTCCGTCGCCGAGAGGGAGTAGCCGCAGCCGCTGGGGCATGGGCGCGAGCGAGGACTCGTCGTCTTGGTTTTCCTCCTCCTTGTTCTCCGTTTTCCCTTCTCGGGAGCCATGTCCGGCGAGAAGCGTCGAAGTTGTTCCTAGTTTTCTTTTGTTTGAAGCCGTCTTCTTTATCGTCTTGCTTTCGCTGGTTAGCCTGCTAATGGTTAGCAGGAGGTTGTGACACAGTTAGTGCCGTCGAGCGAAATGCTGCGGAAAGAAGAAAACTTCAAAGGTGAGTAGAAAAAAGCTGGACAAGCTTTTGCCAGCCTAGCAATACGCAGAAAAATTTCTCTGTACGCTAAGTGTAGGGAGCAAGCTCACCTCAGTCGAGCGATGCGACAACAGAGAAGTCCCACGAAGTTCAGGTGATAAGCGAGGTGAAAGGCAAAAAAGAGAAAGATGGAGGGGCGCAAGCCGCTTAAGTACCCAGAGGGCGGAGCCTCTGGCGCGTGGTGACGCCCCTAGCCGTAAAGGCAAGAGTATATTCCTTCAAATAATCACACGGGGGCGCAATTCCCATAGCAAGTATGTTGCACCGAGAGACAGACTGAAAGGGAACAAACTTGTATGGATTATAAGATGACATAAAAAGAATTATTACAGTGGTTTATTAGATAAAAGTAAAAAAGAAATCAAGACTACATGGCGTGTAATGAATGATGTTTTGAAAAGTAAAGTAAAGACTGGAGTATCACAATGTTTTGTTAAGGATGATATTGAAATATATGAGCAAAGTGAAATTGTCAATCAATTTAATGATTATTTTGTTGACTCCGGCCGAAGTCTTGCAGCTAGCATACCAGATGTACAAGGAAGTGTAACTCATGCAGTTAAAATGGTTGCAATGACAATTTAGTTCTTGAAGGAACTGACAAAAATGAAATGAACATGGTTAAAAAACTTAAAAAAACTTAAAAACCAAAGGGGTCGGGTGTATTGTGGAATGGGTGGTGGCCGAGGGCGGGGACCCTGGCGGTCTGATCCTCGGCTACAGAAGCTGGCCATTGGGACATGGAATGTCACCTCTCTGGTGGGGAAGGAGCCTGAGCTAGTGTGTGAGGTTGAGAGGTTCCGGCTAGAAATAGTCGGACTCACCTCAACGCATGGCTCTGGCTCTGGAACCAGTTTCCTTGAGAGGGGTTGGACACTCTTCCACTCTGGAGTTGCCCCTGGTGAGAGGCGCCGAGCAGGAGTGGGCATACTTGTTGCCCCCCATCTTGGTGCCTGTACGTTGGGGTTCACCCCGGTGAACGAGAGGGTAGCCTCCCTTCGCCTACGTGTGGGGGGACGGGCTCTGACTGTTGTTTGTGCCTATGCGCCAAACGGCAGCGCAGATTACCCACCCTTTTTGGAGTCCTTGGAGGGGGTATTGGAGGGTGCGCCTCCTGGGGACTCCCTTGTTCTGCTGGGGGACTTCAACGCTCACGTGGGCAATGACAGTGAGACCTGGAGGGGTGTGGTTGGGAGGAACGGCCCCCCTGATCTGAACCCGAGCGGTGTTCTGTTGTTGGACTTCTGTGCTCGTCATGGATTGTCCATAACGAACACCATGTTCAGGCATAAGGGTGTCCATATGTGCTCTTGGCACCAGGACACCCTAGGTCGCAGTTCGATGATCGACTTTGTTGTCGTCTCATCTGATCTGCGGCCGCATGTCCTGGACACTCGGGTGAAGAGAGGGGCGGAGCTGTCAACTGACCACTACCTGGTGGTGAGTTGGCTCCGATGGTGGGGGAGGATGCCGGTCAGACCTGGCAGACCCAAACGTATTGTGAGGGTCTGCTGGGAACGTCTGGCAGAGTCTCCCGTAAGACGGAGCTTTAACTCCCACCTCCGGGAGAGCTTTGAACACGTTCCGAGGGAGGCGGGGGACATTGAGCCCGAGTGGGCCATGTTCCGCGCCTCTATTGTCGAGGCAGCTTATCAGAGTTGTGGCCGCAAGGTTGTTGGTGCCTGTCGTGGTGGCAACCCTCGAACCCGGTGGTGGACACCGGCGGTGAGGGATGCTGTCAAGCTGAAGAAGGAGTCCTATTGGGCCTTTTTGGCCTGTGGGACCCCGGAAGCAGCAGATAGGTACCGGCAGTCCAAGCGGCATGCGGCTCGGGTGGTTGCTGAGGCAAAAACTCGGGCGTGGGAGGAGTTCGGAGAGGCCATGGAGAATGACTTCCGTACGGCTTCGAGGCGATTCTGGTCCACCATCCGGCGTCTCAGGGGGGGAAAGCGGTACGCGACCAACACCATTTATGGTGGGGATGGCGTGCTGTTGACCTCAACTCGGGATGTTGTGAGTCGGTGGGCGGAATACTTCGAAGACCTCCTCAATCCTACTGGCACGTCTTCCACTGAGGAAGCGGAGCCTGGGGACTTTGGGTCGGGCTCTCCAATCTCTGGTGCTGAGGTCGCCGAGGTGGTTAAAAAGCTCCGCGGTGGCAAGGCTCCGGGGGTGGATGAGATTCGTCCTGAGTTCCTTAGGGCTCTGGATGTTGTGGGGTTGTGTTGGCTTACGCGACTCTGCAATATCGCGTGGACATCGGGGGCAGTTCCCTTGGATTGGCAGACTGGGGTGGTGGTTCCCCTATTCAAAAAGGGGGACCGTAGGGTGTGTTCCAACTATAGGGGGATCACACTCTTAAGCCTCCCTGGTAAGGTCTATTCAGGGGTTCTGGAGAGGAGGGTCCGTCGGATAGTCGAACCTCGGATTCAGGAGGAGCAGTGTGGTTTTCGTCCTGGTCGTGGAACACTAGACCAGCTCTACACCCTCAGCAGGGTCCTGGAGGGTGCGTGGGAGTTTGCCCAACCAGTTTACATGTGCTTTGTGGACTTGGAAAAGGCATTCGACCGCGTCCCTCGGGGGGTTCTGTGGGGGGTACTCCGGGAGTATGGGGTACCAGGCCCTTTGATATGGGCTGTTAGGTCCCTGTACGACCGGTGTCAGAGCTTGGTCCGCATCGCTGGCAGTAAGTCAGGCTCGTTTCCGGTGAGAGTTGGACTCCGCCAAGGTTGCCCTTTGTCACCGATTCTGTTCATAACTTTTATGGACAGAATTTCTAGGCGCAGCCAAGGTGTTGAGAGGATCCGTTTTGGTGGCCTTAGAATCGCTTCTCTGTTTTTTGCAGATGATGTGGTCCTATTGGCTTCATCAGTTCGTGATCTACAGCTTTCGCTGGAGCGGTTTGCAGCTGAATGTGATGCGGCCGGGATGAGGATCAGTTCCTCCAAATCCGAGGCCATGGTCTTGAGCCGGAAAAGGGTAGCATGCCCTCTCCGGGTCGGGGAGGAGGTCCTGCCCCAAGTGGAGGAGTTTAAGTATCTCGGGGTCTTGTTCACGAATGAGGGAAAACTGGAGCGTGAGATCGATAGGCGGATAGGTGCAGCATCCGCAGTGAAGCGGGCGCTGTACCGGTCTGTCGTGGTGAAGAGAGAGCTGAGTCAAAAGGCAAAGCTCTCAATTTACCGATCGATCTACGTTCCCACCCTCATCTATGGTCATGAGCTTTGGGTTATGACCGAAAGAACGAGATCTCGGATACAAGCGGCTGAAATGAGTTTTCTCCGCAGGGTGTCTGGACTCTCCCTTAGAGATAGGGTGAGAAGCTCAGTCATCCGGGAGGGACTCGGAGTAGAGCCGCTGCTTCTCCACATCGAGAGGAGCCAGTTGAGGTGGCTCGGGCATCTGGTTAGGATGCCTCCTGGACGCCTCCCTGGTGAGGTGTTCCGGGCATGTCCCACCGGGAGGAGACCCAGAGGAAGACCCAGGACACGCTGGAGGGACTATGTTTCTCGGCTGGCCTGGGAACGCCTTGGGATTCCCCCAGAGGAGCTGCTCCAAGTGGCTGGGGAGAGGGAAGTCTGGGCCTCCCTACTTAGGCTGCTACCCCCGCGACCCGACCCCGGATAAGCGGAAGAAAATGGATGGATGGGTTAAAAAACTTTCAAACAAAAAATCTAAAGACTGGTCAGACATGGATATGACCCTTGTGAAGGAAATGATCAGTTTTGTCATTGAGCCTTTTACTTATATATGTAATTTGTCATTCTCAACAGGGATATTCTCTGAGGGTATGAAAATTGCAAAGGTAATTCCACTCTATGAAAATGGTGAAAAATGTAAGTTTGATAACTACAGTATAGACCCAAAATCATTGCTGCCCCAGTTCTCTAAGATACTAGAAAAATATTTGTGATCAGACTGGATAGATTTCTTGATAAACAAATGGTTCTGAGTGATAATCAATATGGTTTCAGAAAAAGCCATTCAACATCAATGGCTCTCATGGACTTTATTGAACAAATAACTACAGCTATGAAAAACAATATTGGGTCAGTATCTTTGTTGACCTCAGAAAAGCCTTTGATACTATTGATCACTGCATTCTTTTGGAGAAATTGTACAAATATGGAATGAGGGGTCAAGTAAAATTAAAAAGTAAAATTGTGGCAGCACGGTGGCACAACTGGTAGAGCTGCTGCCTTTCAGCGAGCATGTCCCCGGTACAAATCCCGGTCCGGGGGCCTTTCTGGGTGGAGTTTGCATGTTCTCTCCATGCATGCGTGGGTTTTCTCCGGGTGCTCCGGTTTCCCCCCACAGTCCAAAAACATGCATGTTAGGCTGATTGGTAACTCTAAATTGACCCTGGGTGTGAGTGAGACAGGTCCCTCTTGTAAATGAGTCCCCGTGGCTCACCGAGGCTAGCCTGTATAAATAAAGGTTGAATGAAAAAAGTATACAATGGTTATCTAGTTATCTGACAAATAGGAAGCAATTTGTTCAAATAAATGAAGTAAGATCCAAACTTGCTAGTATTACGTGTGAGGTCCCACAAGGTTCAGTGCTTGGTCCAAAGTTGTTTATTTTGTACATAAATGATTTGGTGAATGTGTCGGGGCTGTTTAGTTGTGTTCTGTTTGCAGATGATACCACTTTTTTTTGTTTGGGAACAAATTTGGATCATATGCTGAACATGATACAGACTTGGTTTGGGCTTAACAAATTATCGCTAAATTTGAAAAAACAAATTACAGTATATGGTATTTAGTAATAGAAAAACCACAGTTGATGCTACATTTAAAATTAATGGTATTATAATTAGTAAAGTGAAAGAAGTGAAATTTTGGGTGTAGTTATTGATGAGAACCTGACCTGGAAATCTCATCTTAATTATTTGAGAACAAAGATAGCCAGATCTATTGCTGTATTATACAAGGCAAAATAACTATTTAACAATAAAGCACAACTTATATTGTATAATGTGATAGTTCTTCCATATTTGACTTATTGTGTTGAAGTTTGGGGAAAGGCATGTAAAACATCTACAAATTCTATTTTTATTTTACAGAAAAGAGCAATAAGAATCATCTCGGGAAAGCATTACACTCACCCATCTAACATATTATTTCAACAGCTAAATTTATTAAAGTTTTATGAACTGGTTGACTATGGAATTCTTCATGTTATGTACAGAGCTCATACAAATTCCTTACCTCCATATATTGATTCTTATTTTATTAAGAGAGTCAGTAACTACAATTTAAAAGGATTATCAATGTTTGTAATACCAAAAATTAGAACAAACTCAAAGGAACGATGCACATCAGTTCAAGGAATAAAACTATGGAATGTTTTGGATAAAAGTTGTAAAAACGCTTCCTCAATGTTTTTGTTTAAGAAAATGGTAAAAAGTAGTTTATTGAAAAAATATGAAATTGTTTAGCTTATTCTTTTGAAATCGGTTGTTCTCGGCACGGAGTCAGTTTTTGACTTGTTATGTTATATAATGCCTATTTAAGGCATTATATAACAAATTAAGGACCATGGGAGATCGGGCATTCTGTGTGGCTGCCCCCCGCCTATGGAACTCCCTCCCTGATTACCTGAGAGCTCCACAGTCACTGGTTGACTTAAAAAACGGCTTAAAGACTTTTCTTTTTAAGCAAGCCTATTCTGCCTCCACATGATTTTATCTTTGATCTTGGTTGATATTATTATTGATTTTACTTGATTTTATCACTTGTTTTATTTTTTATTTTTTTAAGCAGGCCTATTCTGCCTCCACATGATTCTGTCTTTAATCTTAGTTGATATTATTATTGATTTTACTTGATTTTATCACTTGTTTTATTTGATTTTTGCTTTGTTGCACTTTGTAGCACTTTGAGATTTTTATTAATGAAAAGTGTGGTATAAATTGAATTCATTATTATTATTATTATTATTTAAGTTTGAATGTAATTTATGTAAAAAAAAATATAAGTATTTTCTTTT
>JBBPBX010048904.1:7154-25567 GCA_038048925.1 Garcialebias charrua
CCCCCACACACACACACACACACATGCACATGGTCTCCTTTATACATGTGCACACGTGAAAGATGGTTGTTTTAAAGGAAGAACTAAGTCCACATCTGAAAAGTTGGGACGTTGAGTGACTTGTAAATACAAACTGGTTTCATTGATTTGCAAACCTTTACGTGTTTGTCACAGTGGAACACAGAAAACATCAAATGTTGAAGCTGTAACTATAAAAAAAAACAAGTAATTTGAGTTTCAAAACAACGAAGTCCATGCTCATATCCAGGTGTCCAACAATGTTCAGTCAGGTCAGGTGGACTGTTTCTTTTTGTTTGTTTGTGCTGAGACGTTTCAGAGTCAGATATTCTTTATTGTCATTCACACCACACGTGGTACATGTGGTGGAACGAAATTACCGTATGTACACAGGGTCCCAGTTACTTCCAACAATAAAATGTAAAAGAAAAACAGTAATAAGATCTAAGATATGAACTAAGAAAAACATCAACTAAAAATACACTAAGCACCAATAGCATAAAAACATTACGTCGAACAGCAGCACGAACATGAGTCTGTGTGAGCAGACGAACACGAATGAACAGCAACATGAAACAGATCAGCAGCAACATGAAACAGATCAGCAGCAACATGAAACAGATCAGCAGCAACATGAAACAGATCAGCAGCAACATGAAACAGATCAGCAGCAACATGAAACAGATCAGCAGCAACATGAAACAGATCAGCAGCAACATGAAACAGATCAGCAGCAACATGAAACAGATCAGCAGCAACATGAAACAGATCAGCAGCAACATGAAACAGATCAGCAGCAACATGAAACAGATCAGCAGCAACATGAAACAGATCAGCAGCAACATGAAACAGATCAGCAGCAACATGAAACAGATCAGCAGCAACATGAAACAGATCAGCAGCAACATGAAACAGATCAGCAGCAACATGAAACAGATCAGCAGCAACATGAAACAGATCAGCAACATGAAACAGATCAGCAGCAACATGAAACAGATCAGCAGCAACATGAAACAGATCAGCAGCAACATGAAACAGATCAACATGAAACAGATCAACATGAAACAGATCAGCAGCAACATGAAACAGATCAGCAGCAACATGGTGGGATTTTTCACATAGATTATTCTGGTAAGATATTCATGAGTCTAACAGCCTCAGGGTAGAAGCTGTTCCTCAGTCTAGTGGTTCTACACTTAATGCTCCTCAACCTCCGTCCTGAGGGGAGTGGGGCAAAGAGTGTGTGTGCTGGGTGAGTGGGGTCCTTCATGATGCAGGTGGCCCTCTTCCTGCATCTGGAGGTGTAGATGTCTGTGATGGTGGGGAGACTGACTCCAACAGACTTCTGTGCAGCCTTCACCACTCTCTGCAAAGCTTTTCTTTCTGCAGCTGTGCAGCCTCCATGCCACACGTTGATGCTGGAGCACAGGACGCTCTTCACGGCACACCTATAGAAGGAGGTGAGGACCTTTCTTGATCAGGCTGGTGGTGTTGTTGATCCAGCTGAGGTTATCATTCATGTGTACACCCAAGTACAGTACTTGTAGCTGGAGACCACTTCCATTGCAAATCCTCCTATGTTCAAGGGGTATAGTTGTGTTTGTTACTTCTTTCACCCTCCACCCTGAAGGCTTCATCGGTCTGAGGAAACACCAAACTAAACTGATATTCCCCCAACAGCTTACTGCAACGTGGAAGGAGGACGAAATGTCTCAGCACACAAAAAAAAAAACTGTCCAGATGACCTGACTGAACACTGTTAGATTTTATACCTGGATTATTGAGCATGGACTTTGGTGTTTTGAACCAGTTTGACATGACTGTCGGGCAGCATAGTGGTGCAACTGGTAGAGCTGCTGTCTCTCAGCAAGAAGATCAGCAGCAATGTGATGTGCTGTGTTGCCAGTTCAAATCCCGGTCCGGGGGCCTTTCTGGGTGAAGTTTGCATGTTCTCTTAGTGCATGTGTGGGTTTTCTCCAGGTACTCCGGTTTCCTCCCACAGACCAAAAACCTGCATGTTAGTCTGATTGGTAACTCTAAATTGTCTCTAGATGTGAGTGAGAGAGTGAATGGTTGTCTCGTTTGTCTCTACGTGTCACTGTGATGGACTGGAGACATGTCCAGGGTGTACCCCGCCTCTTGCACAGTGATTGCTGGACATGGGCACCAGTGACCCCCCCTACGACTCAAAAAGGAAGAAGTGGGTAAAGATAATGGATGGATGGATGAATATTAAGAAATTGTTGGTTAAAAAAATCTTAAATGATGCACAGATCCATAAAATCAGCTTTTAAGATTTACCTAATTATTGGGATGTTGTAGAACCAGTTTAACCCTGAAGGAATATGTTGACTAAACATATGTTTGTTTTTATTTTGTTATTTATAATAGCCATTCTGATTTTGTTTACACTGCAGGGTGTCCTTTGATAGCAGTTCATTTGTATAACCCCACCAGACTGACCCCTTGGTGACCCCAGGATTCACCTTATCTGCTGACCAGATCAACATCTCATTGAAATACAGCTGTCTGGAAAGTTTAGGGTATGAAACTCCACGTCATTCAGGCATTTAGACCTGAGGCAAGCTGTAATTCGTCAGTTTACATGTCACTCATTTATTTATTTTACATGTTTTGGCTGTTGAGCAGAAACCAAGTACCGGTATCTCTGTAGATCTTAGAAGGGATCTGTTAATCCAAACTGTTGGTCTGAGCTTCTGAACCCGGAGGTTTTCCAGTTTGTATCTCTCTCTTTGTTGTCATAGACCTAAAGTGACAATTCAAATCTAGATAAGGGTAGTAGGGATGAGGGTAAGTAGGGTTCTCTGAAAGGGTATGAACAATTAATATCTTAGATGTTGTAGATAGATCTTTGAATGGCCTCACTTTGCGAAGAAATAACATTTAGTTACTGAACTGATGATATAACAACTAAATACAGGTGGTCCCCGACTTACGAGCACATCGACTTACGAGGTTCCGGACTTACGAGCTGGCTAACGAACAGTAAAGTTGTACAGAACATGCAGAAAATACAGCACTGGTATGTGTTTTTAGATGAAAGTGGGTTAGTTTACCGTTTGTAAACAAAGTTCTGTGCATGTTTATGAACTAGTATGTACGTTTGTGTTGAAAAACGGTGTTCGTAGTAGCGCTAGCATACATTTTCCGACTTACGACCGAAAAGCCGGACTTACGAGTGACACGTGTTTCGGGTTCCGACATACGAGATTTTGTATTACGAGCACCTCGTAGGAACGGAACTCGCTCGTAAGTCGGGGACCACCTGTATGTTGCCATCTTAAAACAAAATTTTCATAGAAGTTCATCTGAACATTCACACCAGCCCTGTTGTCCCGAACTCTAGCTTGTTTGCCTAGGCTGTTCGGTTCGTTTGGGGAGGTGGGGAGGTGCGAATGTGCCATCAAACTCTGTCACGGAACAAACAGGCGAACTCTGGCCCGCCTAAAAACCTAGATCTCGGTCCGGTAGAAGAAAACTCGAGCACGGTTTGAGTACAGTGTGAATGCAAGCAGACTGGGCACTGCTCCGCAAGCAGGAAGTGGACTACAGCGCAGGGCAAACAAACAAGCATTTCTCTTACCTCACATGGAGCCGTCAGCTTGCCTTGTGTGAAAAACAACATTCTCCGTGGTCTTCATCTTCCGCTCATGCTGAGTCCATTGTTGAAAAACGACAAAATAGAACTCGTAAAACCGCTAAAACTTTACGCCACTCCGTTTTTGTTTTTATTTCCAGAAGAAGTGTCTTCGTCAGAGGTTTTTGTGTTGTTTCTTTCAGTAGTTCTTGGTGAAGCGCCACCACAGACGAGTGGAGGAACAGGTTGGCTCGACTGCACAGTACAGTGTGAATGCAAACCACACCAGCTCAAATGTAAACCAAATGTTATGAGTATTGGTCCCCAACCGAACCGAGTCTACCTGACTATCTGGTGTGAAAACAACCTTAGTCTCTCTGATGTCACAGAAAAGGAGAAAATTTGAAAAACAAACATTCAAATCTATATTTAGGTCATTATATAATCAGATAACATGAAGGGCCTTCTTGATGCGAGTCCCAATTTAACTGACACGTAAAATACAAAAAGAGCAACCCATTGCTCATGTCATGCTCTTTAGCATCTGTTTGTATTGAGCTACAGATGTTCTTATCTTTGTTTTGGAATAAGAAGGATAGAATTTGATTAAAAGGAGATCTGGAAGCTTCCTGCTCAGTCTTTACTTGTGGGCATCGCTGACCTATTTGCTGTCAGAGCCTAAGATAGAGTTGCTCTGACAGCCTGGCAGGGAAACATTTATTTTTCTACTTTCTTTCTCTTTCCCTGAAAGACACCCAGTTGGCAGTAAAGAATGGCATGCCTTCCCTTAGGTTTGGGAAATTGAGAAGGCAACTAGAGTTACAAATTAAAGAAGGAGGGTTCATTTTACTCTCGTGTCATGAGCATGATGACACATACAGCCTAATGTAAACTGTGTTATAGTAACTACCGGTACTCATAAAAAGGTGGACCCACAGAGAGCAGCGCCACCTTTTTCAACTGCTCTTGAAAAGCCTCAGACATTTTCTCTCCACATGTCTGTTGTTTATCAGGACTATGGAACTTTCTGGCAGTGTTCACAGACGGTGGGAAGGAATAGATCTTGGAGAAGTTGTAAGCTCGACTTGGCGTGAAGAAGGTGCCGTGTTTGGCATCACTCAGACTGTGCAAACTATCTGTGGACCTGTATCAGAGCTGAGCCGGCTGATAGACATGAAGGCAGACATGGAATTTGGCAGGATACACTGAAATGAAATTTCCCTTTGGGATCAGTGAAGTATATTGATTGATTGATTAACAGAAAAATACTTCTCAAAATCATGCTCCTTTTATGCTTCTCTACCTGTTCTTTTTACACTCTGTCCTTAAAATATCAGTTCTTAATGTCTGCACATGTTTTATAGTACTGAAGCTTGAAGTTTATTCCTTGCATGACGGTAACTTAAAATACTTTTTTTTTTTTTTTTTACTGCTGTGTAGCCATTCATCCATGTTTAATTTTGAGGATGTGCTGGTGGACCATATCTAGAAAATTCTGATTCTGATCCAATTCTTATCTGACCACTTTTTTTGTGGATTTGAAGCGGTTGTAAAAAATTTGCATGCAGCTGTAGATCCATTGGGCTGTGTATCACAGATGTTGAGGTTATTATTGGAAGGTTGTTGCCGGTTCAAATCCCACTGCTGACCGTAACATTAAATGTGGGTGGAGGAGATGAAGCACCCACACCTGTTCCATTCTGGGCATTTGAGCAAGGCCCTTAACCCCCATCATCTGCTCCCCCAGGTGCACTTGATGGCAGCTCTCTGCTCCACACAGAGGGCTGTGGTAGCTCGGTGGTCGGTGGTTGAGTCAGGAAAGGCATCCAGTGTAAAAACAAATCTTTGTGCGAGTTTGCTCTCTGTGGAAAGAAGCAGCCAAAAGGAAAACGAACAAAACAAAAATAATAATTACAATAAATTGGAGTTTCAACCTTGGCAGCACTTTTTATTTTCGGTTTCTGTACAAAACATTTTTAAATTTAAATATTACTTGGTGATATTTTAAGCATTCATATATCAAAATGTTCTGCTCAATTGTGAATAATGTGCTATACAGTATATGTGTACCATGTGTGGTGTGAGTTATAATTTTTTTTAGCGGTTGCAGTTTTTATTATTTTCAAATACTGTATGACACAATGTGACAAAAAAGGTGTCAGCAAAGGTCAAAGGAAAAGTTTACAAGACAGTGGTGAGACCAGCTATGTTGTATGGTCTGGAGACAGTGTCATTGACAAAAAGACAGGAGAAAGAACTGGAAGTAGCAGAAATGAAGATGCTGAGGTTCTCCTTAGGAGTGACAAGGATGGATAAGATCAGGAATGAGATCATCAGAGGTACAGCACATGTTAAACAACTGGGAGATAAAGTTAGGGAGGCCAGACTGAGATGGTTTGGACATGTCCAGAGGAGGGACAGTGGGTATATTGGTAGAAGGATGTTAGAAATGCAGCTGCCAGGAAAAAGACAAAGAGGGAGGCCAAAGAGGAGATATATGGATGCAGTTAGAGAGGACATGAAGGTAGTTGGAGTGAGGACAGAGGATGCAGAGGACAGAGTGAGGTGGAGGAGGATGACTCGCTGTGGCGACCCCTGAAGAGGGAAAAGCCGAAAGAAGAAGATTATTTTCAAAATATTAAAAATTATTTTGACGATCCCTTTTTAAATACATTGAGATTTCTTAAAGGGGACCACAGATGCAAAATTCACTTTTTAATGTTTTTTTTACTCAACTTTGGGTATTTACTTCATAAAAAAACAGTCCTTGTGCCAAAAAAATGCACCCAGTGGTTTATTTACTCTAAGTAGATTTATTTATTTTTGATAAATACACCTGGATTCACACTTCCTGCAGTTATTGACGTCACAACCCGCAGCCAATCACCTCAAACCTGAGTCCAGCCCCTCACCTAGCAACCCCTGGTTAGGCTCAACCCACTTCTGTATTAAACACATGACTGTTGTTTTTCATGATTTCATCTCATCTTTTGTTTATATGTTCTTAATTTCATGTGTACAGCACTTTGTTGCAGCTGTTTTTTTTAAATGGCTTTATAAATAAAGTATAATTGTTATTTTTATGTTTTAGTTCAATTTTTAGTGTATTTGCGATCGCTCCCAACGCGCAGCCGGCAAAAATTAAACGAGCGGACTCCCGGCATAGGGACCGGCGGCAACGGGACACTGCTTCTGGCGGATGGAGCGGAGCTTCAACTGTACAGCCTCGCTGCTTGCAGCCTCGCAGCAGCCTCGCAGCAGCGAGGACCTTCTCCTTACGGATTAATTTACGGGAGACACTTGGTGAACTTTGTGTTGTCTTGACTGGAACAGCGATAACTCCCAAAATCGCCGCGTGCAACGAGCGGAGCTGGCAAACACCGGAAGAGGAACAAGCTAACATTAGCATCGGATTCGGGTGGTCTAATGCTAAAAGGAGCAGCAAATTGCGGCGCGCTCAGACGGGTTTCGGTAAGTTATCTTAAGCTAGCACTAACAGTAAGTCAAATGAGTAATAAAAAAAGAGCTAATTTTAAAACAACAACACATTACAGATACTGGCTGTTACAGAGGGCGTAAACAGATCGTTGAAGGGCGTGGACTTCAAGAAACCGGTCGTTCAAAACGAAAGTTAAAAATGGCAGAATTAAAAAGGGTATAATTGATTATCTAATAATTATTTTGTGTATTAAAATGAAGGAATAGGGTCTGGATAGCCCACAGAAATATCATAAAAATTTAAAAAATACATCTGAGGTCCCCTTTAAAAAAAGTATTTTGCCATTTGCCCTCTTCAAAATGGCGGCCGCAAATGCCGAAATACTTTTTTAATCCAGCAGATTTGACCATTTGAACCGGTTAAGCTCAGAAAAACCTTGTGCTATAAAGTCAGCTAAGAAATATATTTTTTCTCAGCAAAGAAATAATTGTTTTTACCGTGTTTTCATGGAAAGTCCTTATCTTCTGTGGCCGTCGCGGCCGCCATTTTGAAGAGGGCAAATGGCGAAATACTTTTTAAAATCCAGACGCGTCGCGTAGGCCGCTGAGAAACATCCATAAGTTCACCCTCCATGTTAAAAACTCTTCGTCTGACTCTTCGAAAACAAGCAATAAGGCTGCAGAGTAACACACTGGCTGCTAACTGAGAGCGCTCGCTCTAGCAAAGAGACTGAGGGGACGCTTTTTTGTCACGGACCACATCAGACGCTGACAGGATATGGTCTGTTAGCAGTCGTCCGGGCCCGTAAATACGTTTTTTTCATTTTGAGCATTGTGAGCTGACAGACTGTGAAACACGGCTGATTTGTTGGTCACAGTAACTTTACCGACTGCGTGGACTCCAGAAAACCAGAGGACTGGGTGTCTCGGCTGTTCCGCTTCTTGGAGCGAAGACGTGGTGAGGAGGAAGGAGATCCAGAGAAGGACAGAGGCTCGTGGCGAGGCTGCTGCTCCTCACAGTGCTCCGGGTCATAGCCATATGATGGAGGGTTTTCTATGTCAGGAGCATCTGAGAAACAAGGCACAACAGTCACATGGTGAGCAAATAAAACTGCTAGGTCATGCAGTTAACACTGAGGCATTATGGGAAATGTACAAAAGTGAAAAATGATGTCTTAGTTGTACTATGGCACCATGTCTAAGGAGAATAAAGTTAGTGGGACTAACGCCTAAAACATAACTGGAGGGTTTGGGCCAGTTAGTAAAGTAAAAAACATTTATGATGCTCTTTGGTGCTTTTAAAGAATTTACCAAAACTAAATCTATACAAGCGTGCAGCACATTACACGCCTGAAGACAAACGGCAATCTAGAGAAATGGCCCAGACAAGCAAAGACCTTATATAATATTTGACCTCGATTGATTTGTGACCTTGAGCTTGGAGCTGGGGTGAAGAAAAGTGTTTGCGACACAGTCTAGTGATGATGCGATGCATGTATGTATGACTGTTTGTAAAATGATCTTGAGCAGATCATAAGGGCAGGACAAGAGAACGTTTATGAACAGCACATAATAATTCTGTGTGTCATTTAGTCAGTGTTCAGATGCACAGAAGAACTTTAGAAACAGAAGCACTGGAAGGTTTTTAAAACAGTGTACAACATCAAATTACCATGTGCAAACTTGATAAGCCCTCTAATTTAAAGCTCGACTTTGTTGCTCTTCTTTAGATATTATTTAACTTCTATAATTACATGTATTGATATTTGACTGTTCTGATCAATTCATTGTATAAAATCTATCCAGCTGCAGGAGACACTTACATGTTGAGACACAAGAATAAACTTACAAGTTTACTGTTGCTACCTCAGCAGCCCTGACTGCTAACATCACATATAAAGGCTCAGTTCACACTACACAGGACATTTAAAATTAAAAAGAGTTTCTGCTGCCTTTACACCTCCTGTTCACACACACAAGACTTCTTGGTGAAAAAAAAACTACAGTGCAACTATAGTTACTATAAACATATATGTCACACATTTGCGCCCCATCTTCATGTTCTAGAAACCCAAACAACAATGGTGCCGTCTACTGAATGTTGTGAGTCTGTCTCAGTTTATCCTGATCCTGTCGCCATCACAGTTTGGAGCGCTGAAACAGTTGATACCAGGCAGGACATTGCTGATTGTAAAAATAGTTTTGGAGAAAAGTTGTCCAAACTATGAACATTCTTTCCCTGTATTCTGATTTGCCTTTAATGTGGAAGTTCTCCCCTCGTAGTGGCACGGTGTGGGTATTTTAGCATTTTTGTTTGAACATGTGTTTAGGCCTGTCGCAATAAACAATAAATCAATTAATCGCATGATAAATGAAAATTATCAACCTCATTTTCATTTATCGGCTTCATCTTTTCTTCGTGTCTCTCTCTTTCTACTGGACACTGTTTAGACACTGGATGACAAAAAGCTCAACTCCGGTGTTCTTCACTGACCCCTCCCTTTCTCTTTTTTCTTTAAAATCCATTTTAACAATCCAAAATTGCGTTTTTGGATCATTAAAAACAGCTAAGCTGAGAAGCTAAGCTACAAGCTAAACTAACAGGCCGATCCTGGGGGAAAAAATGTCTTGTTGAAGCTCCAAAATTAACGGTTGAAACCCGTGCCTTCGTGTAAAAAGTTGTTTTTCTCTGCAAAAAGAAGCTGAAAACTTTTTACTGATTTTTTTCAAACTAAAAGCTTTGTGTGACAAATGCTATGCTAAAGAGCTAAAACCCCACCGAGCGTCCGCCATTTTGAGAACCGGAAAAAAGGAAGGAGAGACAGCTCATGTCACGTCAAAGGGCTTTCCTCCCATTAATAATAATGACTAATTATTGTCAAATTTCAAACAATGCTGTATTATTGTTTATCACAATCATTTCTGAGACAATTAATAGCCCAGCAAAATTTGTTATTGTGACAGGCCTATGTGTGAGTGAAATGTTTGAGAACCAGTTCTCATTTACAAACATGGCCTGGGAACAAACACGACCTGAAACATGACGTGTGCAAAAAGTAGATTTTTAGATAATCATTCATAAAACTTGGTGGGAGTGGTGGCGCAGAGGTTAAGAAGGTGCACTTGTGATCGGAAGGTCGCCGGTTCAAGCCCCGGTACCGACAACATCAAAGATGTGGGTGGGATAAGTGAAGCGGTCACACTTGTCTCCACCCTCATCTGCCCCACTCTGGGCCCTTGAGCAAGGCCCTTAACCCACACCATCTGCTCCCCCGGGAACCCTAGATATCAGCTCTCTGCTCCACACAGAGGGCTGTGGTTGTGTCAGGAAGGGCATCCGGCGTAAAAACTGCCAAATCTTCGTGCGACCAGTTCGCTGTGGCGACCCCTAACGCAGGGAAAAAAGCCGAAAGAAGAAGAAAAAAAAAGAAAGAAAAAAAAAGTTTCATAAAACTTGGTTAAATAGAACACGTGTTTTCAGAGAAAATAAGTGTAGCTGATTTAATTGTAAACAGAAGTAAATTGGATCTAATTTACGCTTTTGTTTCTATGAATAGACTTAAGTATTTTACAAGCACAAGGAAACAAAAAAACAATAGACCCAAGTAATCAAAGGAACTACGGTAAAAAAAAAAAAAATAATTAAGGCGGCTTTTTATGTTTTAGAGCTAAAACAATTTAGACAGTTTTATTTTCTTTCTCCAAGATATTGGTCACATTGTTGTTGAGAGTTGAAAAAAAATACCCCCCCCCCCCAAAAAAAAACAAAAAACGTATGCTATTTTTAAATTTTAAAACAAGATTTTGTGATCTGAATATAATTATGGTCTGCGCATGAAAAATTTGGACACCCTGATCCAAACTAGCAGTAAGTAAAAAAAGGAACAGCTAAAACTGACAACATGTTAAAAACACAGGGCAGTAGTGAGTGTGAGAAAGCTGCCATCACAATAGACCCTTTAGTGAGAGCCACCATTGTAACAATCACAAGGACAGAGGAAGTGTCCAGGCAGGTCTGCCCGGAAAATTCAGCAATTCATCCGTTTCAGAGCGGAAACAGGCTTTCTACACAAGGTCATCGCTGTGCAAACAGTCCTCACTCCTTCGACGAACACACTTTTCTACGGTATTATTAAGAGCTGCATTACTTTCAACATTCTCTTTTTGTCGTTTCTCCTCAGAGTTTTGACAAAAGATATTGTTTCTGAAAAACCTTTCTAAATATCAACACTCAGACCTTTTTCCCACCAATTATGGTCTTCCAAAAGGTTCTGCCCATCACTTAGTCCTGTGCCACTTGTATAGAAAGACCTTTTCTGCTCAGTTAAACATCAGTCTTTATGCAGATGACAATCTTTAGTTATGTCACAAATGTTATGTATGCAATTGTTTTGAATCTAGGATTAATATTATTTAAAAATGTTTTAAAGGATCGGAGTTTTGAAATTCACCATTGAGCAGATCATTACAAGATGAATGCCACATCAAAAAATACGCACATCAGAGTTGGTAAATAAGCCAAAGCTGATGTTAATCAAGCAGTGAGACAAAGTTCTGCGTTACAGAGAGATTTGAAGAGTGAATGTTCGTAGTTTTCAAGATAAATGTTTTTCTGTACTGGAACTAACAAGGAATGCAAGTAAACCTTAATGTTTTTGGTGCAAGATACAGTATTCAAGTGATAGGCGTTAGGCTGTGGGGTTAGAATAGAGGATAGTTTTTTTTTTTTTTGTCCAAGGCAGCAGAGTGATGGATCCTGGTGAATGAAGGGAGCAATTTTATCCATGACCAGGCGCAATGATGAAATCAGGGTGAGCCAATTAGTGACCTTGGCCACCATCTATTATTTTTCAGCCACCCTAATCATTTCAGGAAACTGGTAGTCCTCGACTTAAGAGCGCATCGACATACAAGGTTCCGGACTTACGAATATGCATCTCATAAAAAAAATAAAAAAATAAAAATAAATGAATACTGTACAGTTGTGTACAGTTACCAAGCACTTAGCCTATCCTAACACAGTTTTTAAAGATGAAGGAGTGAGTTGAATTGTCTCCCTTTCACATAAAGTGAAAGTAGCTCTTTATGTGAATGGAGCCTGCAGGGAGGAGGGAGACAATTCAACTGACTCCTTCATCTTTAAAAACTGTGTTAGGATAGGCTAAGTGCTTGGTAACTGTACACTGTACTGTACATTTATCTATTTATAAAAAACATAAAAAAAATAAAAATACATATACAGTATATATTTTAAATAGATAAATGTACAGTACTGTACAGTCACCAAGCACTTAGCCTATCCTAACACAGTTTTTAAAGATGAAGGAGTGAGTTGAATTGTCTCCCTCCTCCCTGCAGGCTCCATTCCCATAAAGGGAGCTAGCTCCCTTTATGTGAAAGGGAGACAATTCAACTCACTCCATCTTTAAAAACTGTGTTAGGATAGGCTAAGTGCTTGGTGACTGTACAGTACTGTACATGTATTCATTTACATAAAAAAAAAATTTAAATCTTTTTTTTGTGTGATCCTACTTACGAATTTTCGACATACGAGCGGCCCGTAGGTACGGAACTCGCTCTTAAGTCGGGGACTACCTGTATACTTTAAAGCGGTGGCATGGTGGCATAGTTGGTAGAGCTGCTGCCTCTCAGGGAGAAGGTCACAGGATCAAATCCCAGCCAGGGGCCTTTCTGGGTGGAGTTTGCGTGTTCACTCCATGCATGCATGGATTTTCTCCGGTTTCCTCCCATAGACCAAAAACATGCATGTTAGACTGATGGTAACTCTAAATTGTCTCTAGGTGAGAGAGTGAATGGTTGTTTGTCTCGTTTGTCTTTGTGTCACTGTGATGGACTGGAGACCTGTCCAGGGTGTTGGACATGGGCATCAGTGACCCCGTGACCCAAAAAGGAAGAAGTGAGTACTGTAAAAAGGATGGATGGATGGACAGACGGACAAATGGATGCTTTTAAGCAATATAAAAACTAGAAAGCATAGTTTCCTCAAATGACTGGGATGGCCAGTTTACATACATATACTGGAGATGGCCATTTAAAATTTTGACATTCCAACAAACCGATTCATGATAGTGACTTTAGTGACCTTTCTTATGCCTGGATGTAGTCACTCATCAACATGGAAGTTGGCACGTTGCTTATTTTTCCAAGTTATGCAGCTCATAAGTTTAACATATATTGTAAAGATATATGGTGGCAGAGAGCTTGGATGGCAAGCTCATGGCAACCCAATATTTGAAAGGAAACTTTCGAAGGTTATTTATTGGCAGACAGCAAGATACATTTTACATATGTAGTCATTGGCTACTACAGCCAGACAACATTCATTCAACCTTTATTTACACAGGCTAGCCTCGTTGAGCCACGGGGACTCATTTACAAGAGGGACCTGTCTCACTCACACCCAGGGTCAATTTAGAGTTACCAATCAGCCTAACATGCATGTTTTTGGACTGTGGGAGGAAACCGGAGCACCCGGAGAAAACCCACGCATGCACGGAGAGAACATCCAAACTCCACCCAGAAAGGCCCCCGGACCGGGATTTGAACCGGTCCGGGGGCCTTTCTGCATGCACCTGCAACCAAGCATCTGTGGAAGTCACTGGAACACACCATTTCATAGAGAAAATATTTCAAAACGTACGAGGTCCAAAGGATCTTTGGCTAACGTCCTAATTACAGACAACATGACTCCCCCAGTGTACCCAGGTTCATGCCAAGGTGGGCTGGGGTCATTTTTGTAACATGATGTCGACACACACTAAATGGAACAAGAGATTTAATGTTGGGGATTCAAAAAATACAATTTACAGATACAGTATAGATCCCTTTTTTTGTTTAAATCACTGAAAAATGGGCACTGCTTCATAACATACTGGTTGAATTTAGAGAGGCCACATCTTAATAATAATAATGAATTTAATTTATAACGCACTTTTCATTAGTGAAAATCTCAAAGTGCTACACACATTCATACACCGGTAGCGGCAGACTACCATGCAAGGTGCTTTCCAGTCCTACCGGGAGCAACTCGGGGTTAAGTGTCTTGCCCAAGGACACAACGACACATGGTGTGGGGAACCGGGATTCGAACCGCCAACCTTCCAATGGGGGGACGACTGCCATTACCACTACGCCACGGCCGCCCCATCTTAGATGTTTTAGTGAAAGTAAAATGTAATTCAGACCACAATAACTAAATAACTTGTCTTACATTAGTATCACACATGAAGCTGGAGGATCTTCAGACCATTTCACTGAGTTACCCCTATCCAACACTCTGCTACTCAAACCTTTTAATCTTTTAAACTGTGCAACAGAAACATAATACATACTTAATAATGATGTTACGTAAGTCATCTGATCCTGACAGCTGTGGTTCTGAGCTGCGGATCAGAGAGAAGCTGATTTAGATTTAGACATCTGTAAACTGTGCAATTCGGTTTTTTTCCAAGAATTTCCTTTGAATATATTTCCCCAGGTTGCACACGACCACACGAATATAAAAAGGACAGGCTGTTTTCTTTTTGTTTGTTTTTCCAACACCGTGAACATGTTTTCTGTAAACAGAAACCAATGATATTTTAACACACAGCCAAACAACTGGTTTCAAACTTAGACCAGTTCTGGGGAATAATCAGTCATCACAGAGCACTTTTCCTTCCTCCAGCATGTGAACGAGTCGCCCTCACAGGAAAACCACTGCAGTTTAAAGACACAGGCCTTCTGGATGTCCGATTGATGACCCAGCAAATAAAGGCTCAAAGCCTTGATACTAATCCACAGAGATGAAGTGGGATAAACAGGAGGGAGTGGCCAATGTACAGAAGAGACAACGGCTGTGTCTCTATACATAGTTCCCATGTGACGTCACATCCGTCTTACTTCCGGGTGGACCCTCATTTTGAAAGTCAGAACAGGGGACAGCGCGGTTTAATGGATGTCCATTTTTCACGTTTTTTTTGTGTGTTAATTTCTAATTAATTGCAATGGTTACTTCGTGTTGTGTGAGTGGTTGTCCCAGTCGGGTAGACGTTTGGGCAACGCGTAGGTTTCAGTTAATCAAAAAAAAAAGTAACGTGAAGGATTTATCTCATCGGAGAAGCTGGACTGCAGCTCCTCCTGTCTCTGAGTCTGGCTTGGATCTGCTCTGGAAGACGTCGTGCTTTTGGCCGGTAAACAAAATATTCTACATAAATCATTTTGTGAAACTATGTCAGAACAATGTTAGAGTACAACTGTCTGTGTGTTAGAGCTGTTTTTTTTTTTTCATTATTTAGCGACACCGTCTTGCATGCTGTTAGCTTAGCATCTCGCTAACGCGACAATGGCCTCACGGTCCACTAGGACCGGCGGGTGAAACCGTCCCAGTTGGAGAAGGAGTACGGGAGCCAAGTCGTGCGGGCGACGCGTCGGTCCCATGGGACGTGACCCCGCGGCCGTGATGGATGTCACGGATCCACGCAGTCTGACCTGAGCTCGACGGCCCCTCGGCTCCAGTGTGCTAACGACATGGCTAACAACATGCTAACTTCCAACACGGTAAGACTGAAAGGGCTGGTTCTGGTCCGTGTTTGTGCTGGCTGTGTGTTATTTTAGTTCAACGTTTATTTAGCTGGTTAGATATGAATGAGACAGTTTTCACATCTTTTTTGGATTTAAATCTGTGAAGCTCCTCGTTGTGCGCTCCTCGTAGTAATTAAATAATTAATGATATCAGAGTAACTTGTGACTAGTTGTCCGATTCGTCTGCCATGATTTCTATCTCAAAATCATTTAACTCCGACCACTGCCATTTTCTCTTGTTCCTTGGTGAAGGTGTATTAGCTCGTGTTTTTGTCGTATAATTTGCTCTGGTTGTTCGTGTCTGAGCTGGAGGGACTCTCCGCTCCAGTGCTAACTATGCTAACCTCCAACACGGTAACACTCAAAGGTGCTGGTTCTGGTCCGTGTTCAGTTTGGACTCTCAAAATCATTTAACTCCGACCATTTTGCTCTTGTTCCATGGTGAAGCTGTGGTAGCTCGTGTTTTTGCTCTGGTTGTTCGCGTCTGCTTGTTCGCTATCTTGCCTTTCATCTTGCCTTTCATCTTGCCTTTCTGCCTTTAGATATGGTGAAAACCAGGTATTGTGCAATACTGGGGGCGTGTCTGGGAACTATGTATTCAGGGGCTGCATCCTCATGAGTGCGCATTTGTCTGCCGCATACATCATTGCCCCGCGCGGAGGACTGTCCCAATTCGAAGACTCCTCCTCATGCGGCCGAGGAATGCGGCCTACTTCCTGCCGAAATCTGAGGATGCATTCGTGAATCCTTCCAGACGGAGGCTATCCCAGAATTCATAGCGCCAGCAGAGATTTCGCGGGGGGGTGGGACTTTCTGCGTGCAGAGTCGGGGCTGCTGTGTGTTGTTGAGTCATCAGCTCGTTTTAACAACAACCTCAGCGCGAATATTCATTCAACCTTTATTTAGTCATCTCAAACAACCTCAGCTCGAATATATCTCATTAAAATTTAACTACAGAAACGACAAAAAAAAATGTGTTAGCTGAATATACAGTATATTAGTGTTTCTGAGTTTACTGTTTTTGAAGAACTGATTACAAATCAGATTATTTTACACGTGCGTAGCAAGGATTTTCTGAGGGGCAATCTTTTAAAACCCAGAGTGGACCTACGAAATGCAAGTTGTCCAGTAGCTCAGTTTGTAAATCAACCTGCGATTGGTGCAGAGACGCTTTTCTCGAAGCTGGTTCGAATCTCACTCGGTACGGTTAAAACTTATTTTACGTTTGTCTTTTATTGGATAAAAAAAAAGAAGGAGTTTCACAAACTCCTTCTTTTTAATCTCAGTCCTCATTTTTTATCCAATAAAAGACAAACGTAAAATAAGTTTTAACCGTACCGAGTGAGATTCGAACCAGCTTCGAGAAAAGTATCTCTGCACCAATCGCAGGTTGATTTACCAACTGTGCTACTGGACAAGTTGCATTTCGTAGGTCCACTCTGGGTTTTAACAGATCGCCATTTATAAGCTGATTTGTAATCAGTTCTTAACAAACAGTAAACTCAGAAACACTAATATATATACATGTATTCAGATAAATAATATATTTTAGCGGCGTCCCTTCTCTTTCCACACACACCAAGCGGCACACAAGAACTTCCCACCCACTTCAAGAGAACGCCCCACCCACTTCAATGCCGGCTCTCCTGAAGGCTAGACCGTCCCATTTCAGCAGTTTCGCTCAGCCCACCCGGTCTTGTGAGTGCGTGGCCTACTCGGCCCAGCTAGGCTGGGTCCTCATGAGGATGCAGCCCCTGAATTGAGACACAGCCACAGAGTTCGCTGTTGTCTCCTCCCCCTGTCTATCCTGAGGCTGTGATTGGCCAAAATGACGCGCTCCACCAAAGATGTTTTATTATTGTGAAGATGCATTACTCTTTCTTGAAATCCAGTCGGGGGAAATGATGCATTCTAATCTGCCACGGGTCTTTCAAGTGGAGAAGACGAAACTAAGTTCCGGAACGCACTTTACGCTTAAAAAAAGTCCCGGTACTCTCAGGGTTAAATTTTAGAAGTGGCGGAACTGGGTACCGGTGAGTTCCGACCCACTTAAAGCACTGTATGGCTGTGTCTCAATTCAGGGGCTGCATCCTCATGAGTGCGCATTTGTCGGCCGCATACGTCACTGCCCCGCGCGGAGGACTGTCCCAATTCGAAGACTCCTCCTCATGCGGCCGAGGAATGCGGCCTACTTCCTGCCGAAATCGAAGGATGCATTCGTGAATCCTTCAAGACGGAGGCTATCCCAGAATTCATAGCGCCAGCAGAGATTTCGCGGGGGGGGGGGACTTTCTGCGTGCAGTGTCGGGGCTGCTGTGTGTTGTTGAGTCATCAGCTCGTTTTAACAACAACCTCAGCGCGAATATTCATTCAACCTTTATTTAGTCATCTCAAACAACCTCAGCTCGAATATATCTCATTAAAATTTAACTACAGAAACGACAAAAAAAAGTGTTAGCTGAATATACAGTATATTAGTGTTTCTGAGTTTACTGTTTTTGAAGAACTGATTACAAATCAGATTATTTTACACGTGCGTAGCAAGGATTTTCTGAGGGGCAATCTTTTAAAACCCAGAGTGGACCTACGAAATGCAAGTTGTCCAATAGCACAGTTGGTTAATCAACTTGCGATTGGTGCAGAGACGCTTTTCTCGAAGCTGGTTCGAATCTCACTCGGTGCGGTTAAAACTTATTTTACGTTTGTCTTTTATTGGATAAAAAAAAGAAGGAGTTTCACAAACTCCTTCCTTTTAATCTCAGTCCTCTTTTTTTTT
>JBBPBX010048905.1:0-25567 GCA_038048925.1 Garcialebias charrua
CAGACTGAGGACAGACTCGCTGCTCCACGCGCTCCCGGTCATAAAAGTTGGGTCGCGCAGACGCGTGCGGGCTGAGGGTCCCTGAACGCATCACTCAGCCTCGACGCCGCAGACGAGCAGGCCGCAGGACGCTCTCCTCTCGCCGCTCCACGCGCTCCAGGACATCAGGTGAGCCACGTGCGCTGGTGGAGGTCCCTGAACGCACCACTCAGACTCCATCCTCGCTGCTGGCAGGAGGACTCGCAGCTAAGAACAGCAGCCAGAGGGAGCGATCTGACTCAGCTGTTCAGACGTGGACTCCCCGCTGCAGAGCGCGGACAACAAGCCCGTGTCACTCTGCGCTCCTATCACGAGGACTCAGGAGCGCACGATCCAGGCTTCTCTACACCGCTGCAGCCCAGCAGCTCTGAGCTCTGAGGTTTGCACTGAGACCAGTGAAACACGCGAGGACACAGTTTCACGCAGCACCCAGCTCCAACTGGCTTCAGGTGCGCGCTCGAGCAGGTGAAGAAGCACGCAGCATCACCTCGGGCAGACCCTCGTGCCGCACACAGACCGGTGCGCCCTAGGGAGCAGAGCAAGGCATACCGCCGACCCCAGCTCCAAGACACCCGGGTCACTATTACCAGCGGACCGGGAGCTCCAGAGGCAGGGTCCGCCAAAAATGACGCTGTGAAGGGGATGTTTTTAACAGCTTTTTGAGTTCTAAAAATAAAGTTTCTGTCTTGAACAGTGTTTGTTACTCAGACATGCTGGTTGCCTTTTTTCCCCGAGGTCCATGAACACATCTCCAGGTTCGTGCAGTGATAACAAAGCACATTCCTTCACACAAAGCCGAGCTACGAGTGGTTCCGATGTTTCCATGGTAACCACTCAAGCCCCACCTCCCCACACACAGACGGGGTCATGCGGACGTGACTGCCAGCAGCAGGCACAGCGATGCACTGCACAGTCATGTAAGACAAACATCTGCACTTGTTAACACAGTTAACTGTCATGAGTCTGGCCTGGACACATGGTTCCAGCCAGGACATTTCTGTCTTCTTCAACATCGAGTCAAGCAACAGGTATTGTCTCTGACCCGTCTCAAAAAGACGTTTTCTCATGCATGGTCTGATAACAGTTGTTTCAGCCAGGACCTTTTTCGTCTCTTCCACACGCCAGACAGACCAGGTAAAACCACCGACCTGCACGAGTCAACTGGGCTCAGTGCAGCAGGGGTCGTGAGAAGCATAGATATCATATATACAGTATACTGTATATGATATCCTATGGGCCATTGCGGACTCCGTCCGCTAGGTGGCAGTGGAGGACAAGCTATTTCTCCTGTGCAGCAGAACGTTGTTAAATTACAGCGCAGTCTAGCTCCAGACCTGCTCTCTAACTGGTTAAGACGACTATTCGCAACAATTACGCTCTGCAGTTTGCAGAGACGCCGCACCGGCTCGTTGCAGTTTCTGAAGACAAAACATCTTCAGCAGAGGGCGCTGCAGTTCGTAACTACAGGAACTGTTAGCGAAATACGTCATTTCCGGAGTCCCCCCTCGAGCGAGGACGGAACCGTTTTCTATTCAAAATACTTTGTTTCCAAAGAATCAAACAGACTCGGGCAGTTTTCTGGATTTGTCGATTTTCAACAAACATCACGTGAGTCGTCTCTTCCATATGCTGACAATAAAACGTATTTTTCAAATACGTGACACGGAGTTGGATTCGTCTCAATCGATCGCAGAGACGCGTTCCCACATTCCAATCATAAACAAACACAGGGAATTCCTCAGGTTTGTTTTTTTCAAAAGGTTTGCTATCAGTACGACTGCATGTCGTCACGTCAGTCCGCTCCCTGCATCTGCACGAGGGTTATCTGGCGGTGTTTACCGCTGCGTCAAGGAGCAGGAGAAATACTCTGCCCGAGGATCGATTGCTTCTGTTTCGATCCTAGAAGAAGCGGAAGCCCAGACTGGTGAATAAATGTTCCACTTGGGTTCTCGCCATAAACTGGGGAAACAACTCAGTTACTCCAGTGCATAAAGTATTTACTGAGACGACCCTCTGCTCCTCAGCTGTTGTGTCGGAACAGAAGAGAGAGCAGCAGCTGACGTCACTCTTCAGTACATCAGCCTCACACAGGTCAGTTCCAGCGTTATAATAATGAGATTGTCAGGAATGATGGCTGCCATTCACGTGGTAGTGAAATTAATTTTACTACACATGCACCGTCTTTCAGAGACGTTTTTTTATGTCAGAAAATTGACCCAGTACACCACAGCTGGCTCATGTCACGTTTTCTCATCACTGAGAACGGACCAGTATGGCAAGCTCTTTTAACATAAAATCGTGTAGTCTGTCTACCCGTCGTTATATTATAGATACCAAAGAATGAGTTCCGACCAGTCACATTTAATGTGGACTAGTCAGAATGTTTATTTGAGATGGACCTGGTCTTTAGGGGGAAACCTTGGACTTTGTCAGAGCCCTGAGCAAAGTGACGTCATTCAAACAGACACATCCCTTTTTCTGAACGGGATGACTCCTGCCTGTCACAGTCAGTATGGGGGGGGCGTGGCCGCCAGGTACGTCCCTTCACATAAACGTTCTGGTCGCTGCTGTCAGTACACAATGTCTGAAACACTAGACGTCGCGTACATAAATCACCAGGGCGTGTGCGTTTAGCCCAGTTTTTTCATTCAACCTTTATTTAGTCAGGTGAATCTCATTGAGCCTCGTGGACTCTTTTACAAGAGCGACCTGCTAACAGTGTGTCAACAGCTGTTCAGCAGTCGCTGATCACAGCCAGAAGTCTGATCTGCCGGGCGCACACTCACACTTGAAATCGCTGCCGCGGGCGGCTCTCTCACCCCCCGCCGTGCTAGATTGGCCACTCAGGAGAACGCTCAGTGCCCACTGTTCTTTTCCTGAAGCCCCAGGACAACCCCCACTGGGGTGGACGCATTGGCACACAAACTGTGGGCCAAAATAAAAATGAGAACGTTTTATGTTCTCTCCTCCAGTCTAGCTGCCACTGGAGCTACTGGAAAGATTGAAGGAGGTGACGTACAGTGATTCTGATCGCCCCGCAGAACACACCATGGTTCCGGTGCTACAGCAACTAAGAGTTTCCCTGTGATAGGTCAACATTTACTGATCTGGTTGCTGAACGTTAATGTTTAGAAAGTCTTGAATCTTTCTAAAAAGACGTCTTTATGCACTACCCTGCAAGCGTGTCCAAAGTGTTTACCGCGTCAAATGGGTTGCTTGTCAGCGATGGTGCCTGGGAAGTCAGTTGGACCCATTTTCATTTTCTCTGGGTTCCATCTTCCCATGTTTACAGTTATGGCTGGTCAGAATTTTAGCCTGCAGCACGGTTACAACTTATGCTGCAGCGATGTCTTCCTGCCACGGGGGATTCAACGATAGAACAGGTTTTAATCATCCCCTGTTAAAACATTTTCTGAAAGGTGCTCGTCGTCTTAGTCCGATTCACGCACCTTAGTCACACAATGGGACCTAGTTACTGTGCTGAGTTCACTAACTAGGGATCCATTTGACCTGTTTAGACCAGATACAGTTAAAGTTTTTTATCCTTAAACCAGCTCTGTTGCTGGTTCAAAATTCGGCTAAGGAGTAAATGACTTGTCTGTTTCTCCTTCTCTCAAAGGAAGACAAATGATTAAGAGGGAAGGGAGTTCAGTTGAACTTAGTCCCACCCTGCTTTTAGCCTTAAAGCTTGACGTGTTCATTCAAAGTTTAAATCATTCACTGAACGGCTTGTTCTCCTCCTCTCTTTTCTGCAGAGGAAGAACGCCTACATTTGTCTTGTCCAGTGCGGGCGCTAAAGTGTTATGTGACACGCACTGCTGCAATGCTTAAGTCTGATAAGCTTTTTGTGCCTTCAGAGGACAATCTCAGGGTCAACCTTGACCTATCAGCGGTTGTCACATTGGCTATATGAGGCCATTTCTCTGGCATACAGCTTCCTGGCCTCCAGCCCCCTGAACAAATAAGAGTTCACTTCTCTAGAGGGATTGCAGTTCCACAGTCCTGCACGGAGGTCTTCTGTGCAGGACATCTGTTCAGGCTGCCTCTTGGTCGTCAGCGACTCCCTGTCTATTTTGGTTACAGAACGTTTTCCAGCTCCTCCCTGATGCATTATGTTCTCAGGGTTGTAGCAGAGTGATTGTCTTTCATTATCAATAGACTTATTGATGATTGACACAGTTGTATCTGCCTTGTTGATTCTGATTATGAATTCAGAGTCATTCATTTACCATCACATGATGATGAGGATTGTCCACCTGCTATATTATGCACCCTTTTGTCTGAATTGACAGTGCATATTCATGCCTATTGAGGTGTGGCGGTTGCCTGAGTGTGTTATGGTTGCAGTCAGACCCAATGGGGCATGGACCATATCATGCTCCGCCCTTTAACCCAAAAGGCGTGGCTTAAAGGGCTACGCCCACAGGAAATAGAACGTCGGTTACGTACTGTAACCCTAGATTCTATGAGTGTGGGCGTAGCCCTTTAAGCCTTGAGGCCCCATTGGCTCTTTTTGGCTGAAAAAATTGTTTTTGCCATTGGGAGCAGTTCCTCGGTCGACAGGGGTTTTTATGGACCGAGGGCGTGGGCCCACAGCAGGTGGGCGTGGACTAGAAGTTTTCAATGTTGGTGCGAAGCACAGGGTAAACCCAAAAGGCGTGGCTTAAAGGGCTACGCCCACACTCATAGAATCTAGGGTTACAGTACGTAACCGACGATCTTATCCATCCTTGTCACTCCTAAGGAGAACCTCAACATCTTCATTTCTGACTCTTCCAGTTCTGTCTCCTGTCTTTTTGTCCATGTCTCTGTCTCCAGACCATACAACATAGCTGGTCTCACCACTGTCTTGTAAACTTTTCCTTTGACCTTTGCTGACACCTTTTTGTCACAAATCACTCCTGAAACTTTTCTCCATCACTCCATCCTGCCTGGACTCTCTTCTTCACCTCTTTACCACATTCCCCATTTTCCTGGACAGTGGACCCCAAGTCCTTGAAGTCCTGCACCTTTGTGACCTCTGCTCCTTGTAGCCTCACTGTTCCACCTCCTCCCTCTCATTCACACACATGTACTCTGTCTTACTACGACTGACTTTCATTCCTCTTCTTTCAAGTGCATACCTCCACCTCTCCAAGTTCTCTTCCACCTGTTCCCTGTTCTCACCACAGATCACAATGTCATCTGCAAACATCATAGTCCATGGCGATTCCTGCCTGACCTCATCTGTTAGTTTGTCCATCACCAGACCAAATTTTAATTTTAGCAGTAATTTAATAATAATAATAATAATAATAATAATGTCACATTTTGTCATCTGTGTATGTTTCCATACAAGACGAAATTCGTCTCTGCATTTAACCCAATCACCACCAGGTGGGGCAGTGGGCAGCTATTGAAGCGCCCGGGGAGCAATTTGGGGATGAGGTGTGCTGCTCATAGACACCACAAGGTATGCAGTGACCGGGGTTCGAACCTGGGTCTTTCGGGTCCCAAGTCGGCTGCCCTGCCTCTACACCATCTTCTGGAAAATCCAAAGACGGTTTGGTAAAAACAGACAATTCTTGTTGATGCAACATGATTGAATTCCTCAGAAGGCGGAAACTGACTCGTGAGAAATTACACTAATGAGGCATCAGTGATGGTAATTCATGTGGATCAAGAGGATTTCATTTGAAAAAGAACATCTCCACTGCAGCAGCCTGCAGGACTGAGCACTCTACAGTCGTGAACAGAACATTGTACGTCCTACTTGGCTTTCAGAGTAATGGCTACATTAGAAAACGTCAGAACTTTCCTTGGTCTCTCTGCTTCTATAAAAACAATGTTCCCTACGTGTGATTCTCTATGTGAACTCTCTAAAGTGCACCTGCAGGTTATTCAAGGTGCGCTTTTTATTTTTATAGGGGGTGGGGTTGTGACTGGGATTATAACTCTAACTTTGGCTTCATATTGACAAATATCACCGGTTGTGGCAGAATTTGAGCTCGTTCTTCTGTTATGAAAGGCCGTGTCCTCGTTGTGGTTCTGTGTTTCTAAGGCAGCCAGTTTGCTGCTCTATTGATTAAGCCTGTGGCAACCCAGGCAGATTTATTCTCTAATTAGAGACTCCTAATGCTTGATCAGGACAGAATAAAGGTCTGCCACTGCCTCCAGCTACACTATCATTTCAACCCTTTCATTAGGACTGGATGGCTGTACAAACACAATTAACCCAAGGATGGAGCCGTGGTTTGTGCAGCTGGTAGAGAGCTGACTTAAAGCTGAAAAACAGTAAGAAACAATACTGATTTCTGCTCTAAATGATGACTGATGGATGTTGTAGCAGGATTGTTTATTCCTCCTCTTTTGTAGCAAGGCCCCAAAGGCGTCATCTCATGCCACGTGTTATATTAGATCAATAAAACCTCGACTACTTACTTTTGATTGATGACTGAGCATATTTTTAATAATCAATGCAGTGATTGACAACCCAAAGTAGCACTGTTTGTGAATTTCTCACATATTGATGTAAGTATTTTGACCTAAACAGTCTTTCTTCTGCTTGTTTGACAAGAATCACAATGCAGCGATTGCTCAAAGTCCGACTGGAATTGGCAGATTTGTTTTCAGCTTGACCACAGACTGGCAGATCAGGCACTCCATATACAGTATTTTCCATCTAGGACTGCACCACAGCCAAAGAGGAAAATTTGTACTGAGAGTAACAGGTCTTCTTGTTTGACGTTTACATGGCTTAAAGTTAGCTACCGGTATATGAAATATCATAGGGTCTGTGAAATCAAATTAAAGGTATGATTTCATCTAATTTAAACAACTTTATTTACATAAAAGCTGTTGGTTATTTAGATCACCTCCATCAGGAATATTAGATATTTTCTGCCAAAACTAGAGATCAAAGAATATGAGTTTCACTATGGCAGATGCCAACCTTTAGAAAACAAGGGCTCATTGCTGATATCTTTTATTTATTTTTTTCTTTTACCCTGGCCAATAAGTATTTTTCATTTAACAAAATACAACAAAAGTAGCTCAACCTAAACTCTTAAAAACAATATACAAAGGGACATTTTCGAATAAAATAAACTAAATTGTGGGTTACGGTGTGCTGGTTGTAGCAGCTGTTGCCTTTCTGGTTTGGTATTAGATAAAATATGCACAGGTATGGCTGATTGTGATTTATTTTTTAAGTGGACAATATCTGTTGATTATATCAGGCAGCCAAATAATAGGTCTAGCTCTAGTAACAACCTTGAAATGTGTATTTACCAGTGGGGTAAATGTTTATAAAATGCTGTTGGGCATTGCTTATTAGGCATAAAAATAAACAAATCTGTGTGTTTTTATGTAAATTATGTCACACTCATACATGCTTCAAGATAATCAAAATGCATCGATAATCTGTGAGGTACCCAAAGATTCCTATGGAGATGAATCACTATAAAATTCTGGAGAAAGAAGTTGTTTAAGACAGCAGCAGCACACTGGCCTTGGCTGCCATTACTCATTCATTCAACCTTTATTTATACAGACTAGCCTCATTGAGCCATGAGGACTCATTTACAAGAGAGACCTGCTCCAGACAGAAGATATAAAGTAAAAAAAATGCCAAGTCAATGTGTACCGGTACATTTAAGAAAATTATCAAAACTGAAGTGTTAAAAAATATATATGAAGTAGCGTAATGTGTATTGTATTAGTTAGAAAAATTAGAAAGAGTTATTCATTTTGTACTGTTACTGGAAGATTATTATGGTTTGAACTGATTGTTTGAAAAAAGGGGCTGATATAATAAGATTTATTCTTCTTTCTGCTACCTTTCATTTTTTTATATTTTGTATGTTATCGTTCATGGGATTGTTTTGTATTGTTTGTTTTATGAACAAATTTTATAAATAAATAGATAAACAAATAAAGTACAGACAACAATAACGGTAAACAATGACAACAAGAAAATACAGTTAAAATGCAGTTAAAATAAAGAGTACCCGGTAGTGTATAAAACAATAAATCAGCGTGCCGTAAAACAGGGCAAATACTAAAAACAAGAACCTATTTGCTTAGGTTTTTCTATTGCCATCATCATTAACAACAGGTAAGATATTAACTATTTATATCCTTTCCATAGAACTCCGTTTAAACCAGGTTTCGGCTGGGTTTACACGCAGCATGAAATAGAAAACTGCTTAGATTGACTGAAAAATGACTTTTTAGCTAATATCTCCAAGCATCCCTATGCGCAGACAGAAAACCGTCTCAACTACATAAATAAGAGACAAATAAAAGTGCTTAATAGTTGTTACTGAGAGATTTCAGATCAAACATCTTCTTCCCACAAAAGCATGTAAAGCAATGACAACAAAAAAAAAAGGCAAATAACGTGTAAAACATTCACAAACACACAAACAGAAAGCCCTTCTTACATCAAGGCACATTATCTACTGCGGTTGCATGGCAACAAACGGGAGATACACTCACATCCACAGCATAATGGTTAATTTGTCTCCAGCTGTGTCAGCAACGGGTGGTCAAAACTGAAGAGACGTTTCTACAGTTTTTATTCCCTGGAGGGAGGAAAAATATCTGAACTAAAAAGATCATTTTTGACACAGGAAACACTAAACAACACCACTATCATCTGTTTCAAAGAGCTTTAGACCTGAAGCAAGCTGCCAGAAGACAAACTAAAAAGATAAAAAGCTGTTCAGCGCATAAATATTAATGTTCCAACATTAATTCTTCCACAATTAAATTTAATTAGATCTGAATGCAATTTCTCCTGCTTGCACGCTGTATAAAAAAGACAACTCCGAAATTTTACGTATGCGACTGACAAATAAGTGTTTAATTCCTGAACACAATGTTTGAGTTTGTTAGAGCCCAGCATAATCAGCAGCTGGAACAAAAGTACAATAACCTTTGATAAACTATTGTACAGCAATGTATATCAATGGACTGAACAGGCAAAGACCTTTTGCAACCTTTGACTTAGATTTGTGACCTTGACGTGAGAGCTGAGGTAATGAAATGTGTACATGACGTGTATCAAGTTTCATGAAATTATCTTAACGGATCAGAAGTTATAGTCCGGACAAGAGAAAACTTATGAACGTACCGACTTACGTACAGACACTACACCAAAATATGTCAGTTGAGACAGACGTATAATAAAAACAAGTCACTTAAACACCCCTGATGTCTAAATCTCTGCAGTACGCAATACAGTTTTTCCAATAATAGAAAAAACACAAAAGCTAATTCAATCTGAAGGCCTAGCATGCCTTGAAGTAACATGGCACAATCTGCCTTTTGACCCTGGTAAGAGGCCACAAGATGTAGGAATAGGTCTTTGAGCTATAAATGACAAAACAATTACCCTTAGATATTTGCTTAGCAAACCTTGCAAAATGTGAATATCAGTAATCAGACTCTAAATAAAAGCATGGAACAACTTTTCAAAATAAGACAGATGCATGTGTTTTTGAAAATCAAACTCAGAGTCCAAAGTCAAATATTGTTGTTTACATGTTGACTAGGGCTGTGTAATAATATCGATTTTGCTATATATATATTGATTTTTTCTTTCCTAGAAAAAAATCGATATTCATCCGCAAGTATCGTAACATCCAACTGTCACCCTGCTCACTCACTGCTTGCTTCGCCGGGAGAGTGATTAGGTCATCCAGCCACTAGTGTCGCTGTAGAGCTTTTATACCAAGTTACTGTACTGTTTTACTGTTTCAATTGAAAGAAACATGTTTTCTCACCACTTCATTGATTCATTTTGTCCAGCTGTCGACTTTAAGTCTGTGTCCATGTCCAACCAGAGCAGAGTACAGGTAGTCCCCGACTTACGAGCGCTCTAACTTACGAGGTTCCGGACTTACGAGCTGGCGAATTTTTGGAAAAAACGCAAAAAATACTGAGTTTTTCTGTGTTTTTTCACCACAGTTCGTTAGCTAAACATGTGGACACACGTTTCCGATCATTTTTATGCACTCATAAGCAGTTTTTCGATGAAAAACGAGTGTTTGTAGTCGCGCTAGCAAAACCGTTCCAACTTACGAGCGAAATTCCGGACTTACGAGACACGTGGCGGCCGTTCCAAATTACGAGATTTCCGTGTTACGAGCACCTCGTTGTAACGGAACTCGCTCGTAAGTCGGGGACTACCTGTACTGTATTGTGTAGTTGGTGCTTTTAATAAGTTTTCAGTTAAATTAATTCAATCCAAGTCTATAACAGTCACAAAATGTCACCAATATCACTCTGTCCCTCTAAAATCTTTCAGAAAATCGCAAAAGTGTATTGAATTGTATTGTTTGCTGAATATCGCAATATATATCGTATCGTGAGGAGAATATCGTGTATCGTATCGTGAGATTATTGTATCACTACAGCCCTAATGTTGACTGGGTTTAACAAACAGAGGTCAACAATATGGAAAAATAAAATGCTCAAAATTAAATAAATAAATAAAACATTATGAAATAAGAAAATTTTTCATTTTTATTATTTTATTTCATAATTGTGTTTTCATGATGGTTTATTTATTTCATAATGACTCTTTTCAGCAGAATGAGTTCAGCTGTCAAACAACGTCAGTGGGTTGGACCTGCACACCCACTGACTGATCCTTCATATCCAGTAGTTTTCCTGCTGCTCACTGGTACAGCTAGCCACAGCAGCTAGCAGCGACTTGCTAGGTCAACAGTCATGAAAGATGGCAGAGTTGCATGAACTTTGTTCAGCTCAGGTAACTTTAGCAGATCAATTTGAGAGGTTTACCGTATTTTCCGAACGATAAGTTGCACGGCCCTATAAGTCGCAGGGCATGCAAATTAGGCAAAAAGGTGTGACTTATACGTCGGAAAATATGGTATGTTCCATTTTTTGGGCAGCCCATCACTTTTTGTCACGACACCTGTATCTTCTGAGAACGTAATCCTCTCAATTTGATCTGCTAAAGTTACCTGAGCTGAACGAAGTTCATGCAACTCTGCCATCCTTCATGACTGTTGACCTAGCAAGTCGCTGCTAGCTGCTGTGGCTAGCAGGTATTTAGAAAAACTAATAGATGACGTGAAGGATCAGTGACAGGCAGTGGGTGTGCAGGTCCAACCCACTGACGTCGATTGACAGCTGAAGTCTTTCTGCTGAAAAGAGTCATTATGAAATAAATAAGCCATCATGAAAACCCAACTATGAAATAAAATAATAAAAATGAAAACTTTTCATAATAATGAGCTTAGGTACTTAATTTGTATTTCATAATGTGTTATTTATTAATTTAATTTTGAGCATTTTGATGTTCCATACAACAAAGGATAAATCTGATGAGAGTCAGGAGGACCAACTGAAATAGTCATTGCTTTAAGGCAAACTTCAATTATAATCAGTAAATGATTAAGATCAATGCAGGGTAAAAAAAAAAAGTTTGCAAAAGCAGAAATGTACAACATTGTGTCATCATCAAAGAACGACAAGATCTGTTGTACTGATAAAACAAATGGCATATTTAAAAAGAAGAGGATCGATATTTGATCCTTGTGGAACTACACATGCAATGCAGACTTTATCTCAGTCAAAACAGGTTTCACACAAAGACACAAAAAGCCAAACAGTTCCAGTTGAGCTAAAATTGTGTAAACGTCTCTGAAGAAGATTTGCACAATTATATTATAATTATGATGGATTGAAGTCAAGAAGAACCGTATAGGGTTGTTTTTCGATACCTTAAAAATCGTATGTCAAAACATCACAGGTAAGTCAAAAAATTTCCTCACTATATTTTTGAAAACCATTTCTTTAAGGGGTTGTTGTCTCATAACTGTTGCCACAAAGTACAGTGGGTGACACACTTTTTAAATCCTTTAAAACACCGTAAGGGCAAGAAGATGATTCCACCCTGCCCTGATCTCAGGCCTTTCACAGAAGAAAGACCAACCTCTCTTTCATTTATGTCGTCCATCTCAAGCTTACAACCAGCAGGCAGAGGACTCACCCTGTGAGGACGACCACGAAGTCCATTACATTCCAGCCGTTGCGGAGGTAGGAGCCTTTGTGAAACGCAAAGCCCAGGGCGATGATCTTAATGGCTGCCTCGAAACAGAATATTCCAATAAAGTAGGGCTCTGTGTCGTCCTGCAGAAAGACACAGAGAATCGGAGAAAGGATGAGATTGACAGAAGATGTTTTTGAAAGAAGTAAGAGAACGTTTAATGAAGCATTAAGACAAGAGAAAGGAGGGTGGAAGGAAAGAAAACTAACACATATGGCTTCTTACAGCAGAACAACCAAAATGAAAGAGTAAATGCAGAAAAGACAAACTAGCAAAATGTTGAAAAACAATTTAAGGAGCTGGGGACATGCGAGTACGAGCAGAAAGCAGGTGAACCTCTGCTGAAGCCATGAAAAATAGAAATGTAATGAACAACAAAGACAAGCCAGAAGGCTAGTCGGTCTTAAAGGTTTAAAATACTACAACCACCTCTTCTTAAGCTCTCTATGAACTTGTTTAAAAAAGTTAGGGTCATATGACGAGAGAAATTTTAAACAATTTCCAAAACATCACAACAAAAATTCTACACCCACTCTTTCTATTATTCAGTTTTTTAACCAGATTAAAACCCGCAGGGGTCTGCAATCTGCGGCTCTAGAGCCACGTGCGGCTCTTTGGTTCCTCCACAGCGGCTCTTTCAAGCTTTGACCAAAACCAACATAAATCTGCACTACAGTAATGGTCTTGTTTAAAAAAGGAGACCTGCCGACGCTGAATGGTTGTTTGGGTTTGTATCACAAAAAATATTATATATTTTTTTCAAATATTCAACAGAAAAAGTGCAATAAATAGGTCAACTAAACAACGTCTAGTAACTTGAATCACTTAGGATGTATGATAGTTTTCAGATTAGTTAAATATAAATCCAGATATTACCGTACCTCATTATAAAGGATTGTTTTTTTGTTTTTTTTTTAAACGTAAACTTGTTTTACAGGCTGCTCAGACACTCCTGACCCCATATGTATTTACTTAAACCTCAATTAGTAAAACTGTGCAAGTGTCACTTTGAAAGATGCAGAGGCAAGAATGTGATTGAACCAGTGATGAATCCAAATGTGATTGAATGTGGATGAACCAGTGTGTTCTATGCCAAAGAGACTGATTTTAAAAAGAAGCAAAGCTAAAGTGGAAGATCTAAAGAGGTTGGAGCTAGGCCTGGCTGTCACGATAACAAATTTTGCTGGGCGATTAATTGTCTCAGAAATTATTGCGATAAACGATAATATTGTTTGCAATTTGACAATACAGGTAATCCCCGACTTACGAGCGCATTGACATACGAGGTTACGGACTTACGAGCTCACTAACGAACAGTAAAGTTGTACAGACCATACAGAAAATACAGCACTGGTATGTGTTTTTAGATGAAAGTGTGTTAGCTAACCGTTTGTAAACAAGATTCTGAGCATGTTTATGAACCAGTATGTATGTTTGTGTTGAAAAACGAGTGTTCGTAGTAGCGCTAGCATACATTTTCCGACTTACAACCGAAAATCCGGACTTACGAGCGACACGTGTTTCATGTTCCGACATACGAATTTTCGTCTTACGAGCGACTCGTAGGAACGGAACTCGCTCGTAAGTCGGGGACTTCCTGTAATTAGTAATTATTGTCAAATTTAAGAAATGTTGGTTAATTTGTATGTGTAGTACCTTTTTTGACCACTGGATGGCAGTACAAGACAATTTGAACCGAAGGATGGATAGTGAGGGAGCGAGCAGCGTGTCTCTGTAAGAAAAATGGGAGGGAGGCCCCTTAACGTGACATGGGCTGTCTCTTTTCGGTTCTCAACATGGTGGACGCTTGATGTGTTTTGAGCTCTTTAGCATTTTTCACACAAAGCTTTAAAAAAAACAGTAAACAAGTTTTCTCAGCTTCTTTTTGCTGAGAAAAACAACGTTTTACACGAAGGCACAGGTTTCAACTGTGAATTTTGGAGCTTCGACAAGACGGAGTTTTGTCCCAAGGTCAGCCTGTTAGCTTAGCTCATAGCTTCTCAGATTAGCTGCTTTTAGCTATACAAAAATGTGATTTTCAATGGTTAAAATGGATTTTAAAGAGAAAAGAGAAAGGGAGGCATCAGTGAAGTGCACCGGAGTTGAACCTATTATCAACCAGTGTCTTCAGTAGAAAGAGACACGAAGAAACGATAAAGCCGATAAACGAAAATTAGGTCGATAATTTTCATTTATCATGCGATTAATTGATTTATTGTTTAACACGACAAGCTTAGTTGGAGGCAAGCACTTTAAAAAAAATTGAAGCAAACCCCAAATCAAAGAGGCAGCTATATCAGGGACCTAAAGCTACAGGTCAACATTAAGATTATAGGAACACAGTAATGTAGAAGTAAAGGAGCCATTGTTCAGCAACACAATCAAAATCAGGAGTTAAAAGTTAGCAAACTAACTAAGACTGAAAATCACAAGTAAAACCAACAGACTAGTGCAATAAAAACACTACACAAAATAAAACTGTGTGATGACTACGAGTCTGAACAGACGATAAAAATTAACCGAGGACAGGCAGAACTAACCGACTTAAAAACAAGATAAAAGAGAAAAATCTTAAACCATTTAAAGCCAAACAATTATATGTAGTGTACATTCTGTAAAATGAAAACACTAATTATCACAGCTGTTTGTAGATACTTCCAGGTCATGTTACTCCGTTATAAACCTTTCAAAGCAACAACAACTATTCTGCAAATCCAGTAAAGCCAAAATGCAAAATAAAGATATTTGGGCCAACAAGAAGAACCTACAATCCAATATATTTGTATTGGCATTTAGAACAAAATGGAAGACTGGAAAAACGAGGAAGAAAAAGGAAAATGTGGCTCAAAGGACATTTTCCTCTGACATTTGGCCAAATGAATTCCACACTCATATCCGAAATAAAGACTTAAAATACAATATTCACAACACACCTGACACAACATGATGAGTTACCTGTTAAAGTCACATGATATACATTAGGTCACAGCTTCCTGATCATTTGCACTGTAAGGAGCGTCAAAGTGTCGCACCGATCCAGCAGTTTTATTCTCATTTGTCTCCATTAATTATTGAATGGGCCTAAAGCGAGCACTTGACATGAGCAGGAGATACGACAACCATAACCTCACTCCCCATCTCTGCAGGCTATTACAACTGGACATTAACCCCAGCCCCCACATTACATGCAGCCCCCAACATGAATAATCGCATAAAAGCAGAGTGACAGGCCTGAACACTGTAAGAAATGTGACCTTTTCTGTAGCGCTGGCCGACTAAAACGAACGTTGCGTGATACAGGAGATGCTCTGACCTCAGCTTCCCAGGCTGAGAGTTTTGTAAACCAAAATCAGTTTATGTCCAAATCTGATATATTTCATATTATAACTGAAATCGTACGAAATATTTACTCCAAACTTGGAGTTACACATCTTACTGCAACTGTCTTATGATGCATTTTATATTAATATTGATGACTTCCTAGAACTCCATGGAATAAAAAATATATTTCAATAGGTAATTCCCTTGTTAAATAAAAGCAAATACTGTACATAAAAAACTGACTATGTCTTCATAATAAAATATGTAGAATAAAAGACTTGCACATTTTTTTTCCCCAAAACTGCCACTAGGGCCACCTCTCTGTCAGTGAAATCTAAAAGTGAACCATTCAATGTGAGTATTATTTGTAATATTTATGAGAATTTATCCAAATAGTGTGATAGTTATAACTATTAATATTAAATGTTATTTATATTTGCCCCCAGAGTACAAACTAGAGAAAATCGTAGCATATTTAGTCTGCAGCACATATTCATTTATTTATTACCTTCTTCTCCATCTTTGGTTTTATTTAATTAGGTATTTTTACTTTTTTCAACATCTTACAGTCATTGAAACAATGTGTACTTGTTAGAAGATTCAAAGTTAGCAATTTTTTTAACATAAACAGCTAATTTAAATAAACTGCTTATTAGGGGTTCAAATAAACTAGCAAACGTTAGTAGCTAACAACTATTAGCATGTTAGCTCATTTGTGTTAGCTGCTTTTTAAACTCTTTTTTTAGAATAATGAAAACAAATGCAGTTTGTAAATCATAACTAAACTATAGGTTCTTTATTATTTGTCTTGGGCCTACAAATTTATTTACCTGGACTCAAATGTCACCAATTTAAATTGCAGCATGTGCTTTAAAAGGGAGACGTTAGCCTATGTGCTAGTTACCATACCTCAGTAAAAAGTCCATGTTGCTGTTTTAGTAGCTTCTGAAGCCTTTTTGTGCTTCCTCTGACATTATTTTAAGACACAGATAATATAAAAGGTTATCTTTAGCTCTTCATCATCACTAACAAATAGCCAACATTCTCACTCAGAATTAGCTGTGTTCTCAAATAAAAGGGCTAATACAAAATTAGCTGCTAAGCTAATTCACATGATAAGATGTCTATAGATAATTAATATTTTAACATCAATCCCTTTCTTTAACATTTTTGAAGGCCTCTTATTGAGTCAACCACTAAAATTATCTCATGTTTTGTTTTTATAGGTAAATATTAATGGTGATCATTTTTAGCTAAATGTGTAACACAAAGTAACTGCTAAGCTAATTCACATTAATAGCTTTTTTGTAGCTATTTCTAATTATTTCACTTCAGCTGCTTAACGGTACTTTAAACCTTTTTTTTTCCAGATCATGAAAATAGTCTGTCAGCCACTAAAAACAGCTGTCACACATTATCTATCTGTTAGCATCTTTAACTAGCAGGCAACACAATTTCACTACATAGCCAATTCACAAAGCTAATTTTTACCCTAATTATTTTAAGCCCACCACTTTAAACCATTTTTAATCTGTCAAAATAATAAAATAGAAAATATATTTTTAAAGCTTTTTCAGATCGGTTGTATAGCTTCTGACCAATTCGAGTCCACCTTAACAAGTGGTAGGCTAAATGGACAATTTGGGGTTTATGAACATAAAACAATGAGGGAGATGGATGGTTGTGGTTAAATGAATCAAAGTAACCCTAGCTGTGTACAGTGGTGTGGTCTACATTTTTGTAGTGGGTATACTGTGCTTAGAAACCAAAGTACTGTACAGTGGTTATTACAATGTAATCATCAATTTATTTAGATTTTTTAAACATAATGAACATTTCCAAATTTCTCTGATGCTTATATTTGAATAAATGTACAACAAACGTTGTCCAATAGTTGGCTTTGTATTAAAAACATGTTATAATATTTATAAAACAGTATCAAAGAAGTAAAGCGCTGCTTACCAATAGATTGTTACGGAAGCGTTTAACTGCTGTTTAACGTATCAATGACATGTGCCTAATGATGTGTCCTATCATTGGCACTTTTAAGTGGGTATACTGACATTCTTAAGATTTTCTAGTGGGTATACTCTGTATACCCACATATCATGTAGACTACACCACTGGTTGTGTGTCAAAATCCATTACAGATAAATTAATAATAGGTCTTTAGGAAGCAGCTAAGGAATTCTCCATTAAAGACTTGAAATTAATCTGAAGAGCAGCTCCACTCTTACAGCACTACTCCAGGTCTGTTGACAGAGCTTCTCCCATAACAGCCGAACTCTTGTTCTAATTAAAAGCCATCTTGTCATATTACATCCTCAAGGTGGAGGAGGCAGAGGATGCTTGTTTGTGCCCCTTTACGGAGGACACTAATCTTTCTCATCATCAGAACAACCACTTCTTTCTAGTCGTATTATCTACCCATTCTGGATTTGCATCCCAGCCGAGGAAGCAAGTCAAAAATGACTTTTTACACATCAAGCTGTTACTTTTTTATTGTCAAGTGTGGCAACAAAGGGTGTTACAAACACCCCGGAGTAGCAAGACTTTTTTTTAAAAACAAGATGTGCTGAACTGTCAAACAGAATACAGGTGGTCCTTGACTTACGGCAATTCGGAGTTACGAACGCATCATATTAATAAAAATATGAAAAAAATAATAATAATAATTTAATGTGTTTAAATGTTCTAGATTTCATGTGTACAGCAATTTGTTGCAGCTGTGGTTGTTTTAAAAGGCTTTATAAATAAAGTATCATTATTATTATTATTATAATTTTTAAGCCTATTTGCCGACCGCGTGAAGCAGCAGACAGCAAGCGTGACCGGAGGAGCCACGAGCTAACATGCTAACGCTAGCCCCACCGGGGACACGGACCCGATGGGCGGCAGAGATGCCTGCTGCAGCCGGGAGCTCGCCTCGATGTCCGCCTGGTAGCCTCAGATGTTGGATGAACACCGAGCTAACATGCTAAAACGCGGATAAACTGCTGCGCAGCCTTTTGGAGGGACGACACCGAGCTAACGAGGGGCTAAAATGCTAACGCTGCTGCAGCCGGGAGCTCGCCTCGATGTCCGCCTGGTAGCCTCAGATGTTGGATGAACATTGAGCTAACAAGCTAAAACGCGGATAAACTGCTGCGCAGCCTTTTGGAGGGACGACACCGAGCTAATGAGGGGCTAAAATGCTAACGTGGCCCCTCCGGGCACACGGAGCTGAACGGGCGGCGGAGACCAGCTCACTGTAGGAAATTGTATTTTTTTATTTAATTACTGTATGTCTCTAAATGTACTGTATGTGTTTTTTGATAATTATGTAGGGTACTGTGTTAGGATAGGCGAAGTGCTTGGTAACTTACAGTACCGTACATGTACGTGTATATGGGGCGGCTGGGGTGTGCTTTCCGACTTACGGCAATTTCGTGTTACGAACGGCCGTAGAAACGGAACTCGTTCGTAAGTCGGGGACCACCTGTATTTGTTTTTTTTTCTTCCTACGCCTCCTGACCTCCCTGCATCTGTCTTTTTTTTTTTTTTTTTGATGTTCAAAGGTTAGGTGAAGAAGGTGCGTCTGTAAAGAGCTGGGGGAGCAGGACGTCAAAGACTGGAGGGGAAAAATAAATAAAGACATGAAATAATGTAAGAAGAAAAACACTCACCAGGCGTTCAGACATGGGCGTCTTGTCACTGGCTGGTAGATGCTGCTCCAAGGCCAAGACGATGCAGTTGGCGATAATGGTTGCCAGAATCATGTACTCAAAGGGAGTGCGGGGGTTAAGGAGAACCTCGTTTAAATTTCACTACATAAATGACAGAGTAAAAAGAGTTGGTCATAACGTTACGGAGCCCATTTAGTAAAACACCAAGGTTTCACCATCATTTGAAAGCTGTAGAAAGCTAACCGTGTGGATTTTGAGGTAGGGTCTCCACATTGAACCAACTCGCACGAAGACTCGATAATTGTTTTCACACCTGATGTCCTTCCTGATGCAACCACAGACCACCGAGCTACCACAGCCCTCTGTGTGGAGCAGGGAGCTGCCATCAGGGGCGCCCAGGGGAGCAGATGGTGGGGGTTGAGGGTCTTGCTCAAGGGCGTAGAGTGGAACAAATGAGGGTGGAGGCATGTGTGGGTGCTTCACCTTTCCCACCCACATTTTGATGTCGTCGGTCCTGGGAGTTGAGCCGGAAATTTGTGCCAATTAGGACATACAGTATATCAAAAGTTTCAGCTTTTGATTTGTGTAACTTTTTTGTTGTTTTATTTAACTTTATTTACAAATATTGTCCCCATAGAAATACATCAAGATATCTTTGCTGGCTGTTTTAGTCGTCCACATCCAACTTCAGCTGTTTTAAGCTTTTAGTTAGCCTTTTGCTAACTTTAGCTTTTAGTTACAATTTTGTTATTTTTTAGTTAGTCTTTTGCTAAATTTAGCATCTAACTTGAAACTTCTTAGCTTTTACCATCATTTTTTCTATTTTAGCTTTTAGCTAGCATTTTATTTCTAGTTTGCATTTTATTACGCTTAGCGCTTAATTGCTAATTTGCTAGTTTTAGTTAAGCTTTTGCTACATTTAGCTCTTAGCCAGCATTGTAATGCTTTTGACTAGAAAATTGTTACATTCAGCTAAAATTTTGCCACTTTGGCCTTCAATTTTCTACTAAGTTTTGCTAGCAATTTGATGCTTTCAGCTTTTAGCTTGCCTTTTTTTTTTTACTTTTAACTTGACTCTTGCTACTTTTAGCATTTACGTTTAGTCTTTTGCAGCCTTTAGCAAAATGTTAGCTAAAAGTTTCATAACCAAAAACTAAGAGTATAAAAAGTTTAGCAAAACGAGCAAAACGTTGACGAAAAGCTAACAGTAACATACGTGAGCTACAAATAAAATGCTAACAAAAAGCTAAAATTAGAAACATTATGAGCTTAAAGTTGCAAAAGATTAGAAGTTAAACATGGTAAAAGGCTGGCTAAAAATTAAAAGTAACAAAAGACTAATTAAAAGTAACAAACCCCTAGCTGAAAACTAAAAACGGCTAAATGTTAGCTAAATGCTAAAAGTATCAAAAGTTTACCTAAAGGGGTATCAAAATGCTAGCTAAAAATAATAGAAGGTTAAAGATTAAAAGTCGAAAACAATAGCTAAAAGTAGCTAAAAGTTTACAAAAACCAACAAAATGCTAATGAACTGTCGGCTCATTCTGCAGCCGGTGCGGTCAGGTCTGTTGACGTCGACGACCTATGAAACATGGAGCTGACTACTAAAGCACAAATCCATAAAGAAACCCAAACAATCCAATTGCACAACTAAAAACTGTTATTTGATTGCAAATATCAAAAGTGAATGAATGTAAGAACATATGTTTTGTTTAGCTCAGTCTTCTGTGGACGCTATTTGAGTAAACCTTTTCATTCAACCTTTATTTAGACAGGTTAATCCCACTGAGCCTCGGGGACTAATTTACAAGTGAGACCTGATTAACATTATCATTATTTTGATAGGAAGTCCAGTTCAGTCCAACGCAAAACATTTATAATCACGTTGTTGTTTTATGAGAAGACCCAGCTATCTGCTTGTGTCTCAAAATTAATTAAAAAATCTGACTTCCCATCTTTAACCAATTTGCTGTAAAAAGCCATTAAATCTGCTGTCGTTTTCTCAAAAATAAATCTGCTTAGATATTTTAATTAATTAATTAGTTTCAGGGGAAGTGGCTGGTTTCCACTGAAAAATCTGCTTTAATTCACATGGATGACAAAATGTTATACGTAAAGTAAAGGATGATGGAAAACATATCAAGCTGACTTTAAATCCATAAGAACATGTGCAAAATGATTAAATCTGACAAAAGTTAACATTATTTAAAGAATGCTTATCTCCTGCCAGAGCTTTAAAGATGGCAGTGGCCATCTGGAATTGGGTTGAATACAAAACTTACATCCTGTGATTAATGTTGAGCTTATCAGCTGTTAATTTTGATTTTTGTTCTTCTTTTTTAAATAAGTTTCCATTTGCTTCGACATGCTGACAATAACTCCCCACCCCGTCTTCCTTGTTTTGGCAAAGTCTCTTTGATTTGAACACGTTGAGTTCCACCTCTCTGTATTTCTGCTGAACATTTTTTGCAGCGTGATAAGCGTGGGAGCATTTAGCACCAGAGAGCTCCTAACTCTAAACACAAATCTGACTGCTCCGTTTTTAAGCATATTTGTTGTTTTTCTTATTAATTTTACAGTTGAGTCCATTAAAAAAAGAAAACAGTCAAGGGAAAGCAGCTCCTCTCAGATTTACCATCATCCATTTTATGCACGCAGCTTTTTATGGACCCAAAATCACTGATATCTGATCACACCTGCCTGGTTGACAGGTGAGGTTCTGACAAAAGATTCCCATCAGCCAATGGGGGAGCAGAGGCAACACAATGAGCTTTGTATGAAGTCTTTCCACGGCCAACAAAACATGTGTCACGTTAAACAGATAAGAAGCAGCCGGCCTACAGGGGTGGCTCTAGGGGGTAGCATGGGGTGACTGTAAAATAAATATCTTGGCACCCTGTTGTTGGCTTAGTAGGCTAGTTGTGTGAATGCTGAGTCAGTTACCAGTAATTTTATTTTCTGTATTTTTTTACAAATTATCTACTTCTGAAGACTAATTGTTCATCTGTGACCATCTGCTCATACAAACTCATGTTCGTGCTGCTGTGTATTACTAGTTGATGTTTTTCTTAGTTAGCTGTGTATTACTAGTTGATGCTTTTCTTAGTTAGTTCTAGATGTTATTACTGTTTTTCTCTTTCATTTGTTGTTGGATGTAACTGGGACCTCGTGTATATAATCTCGTTTTCATCTCATGTACCACATGCGGTGCAAATGACAATAAAGACTCTCTGACTCTGACTCTGACTCAATGCTATTTTAGCTGTTCATATTTGTTCAAGAGATCAGGAGAAGAGTGTTGGTGCTTTTTTATTTTCTTTTTACTTTTATTATTTTATGAACAAAACTTTACTCATGGAGATGCAGTGTTCCCTTCAACAGCTTCAAAACCATTTGTTTTTAATCGGATAGTATGTTGGCTCTATTTTTGTCTTTTTACGTTTTGGTTTTATACATACATAGTAGTTTTCCTATTTTTAGCTAACAGTCTGTCTATGGTTTTGGCACTTTTAGCTTTTAGTTACAAGCCTGCTAAGTTTAGTTTTTAGCTAGACATTTGCTACTTTTAGTTTTTATCTATTGCTTTGCTAATTTTAGCTTTTAGCTACCGGTTTGTTCATTTTAGGTTTTCTGCACTGTTTTGCAACTTTCAGCTTTTAGCTATCAGTTTGCTAATTTTGGATTTTACTTAATGTTTTGCTACCTTTAGCATAAAGCTACCAGTTTTCCAATTTTAGCTTTTCTGTATTGGTTTGCAACTTTTGCTTTTAGCTACCAGTTTGCTTATTTTAGTTTTAACATACTGTTTTGTTACCTTTGGCTTTTAGGCTAAAAGCTAAAAGTTTTAGCTAACATATTGCTAATTTTAGTTTTTATGTACTGTTTTGCTACCGGTACTTTTAACTTTTAGCTACCAGTTGGCTTATTTTAGTTTTAACGTACCGTTTTGTTACCTTCAACTTTTAGTTACAAGCCTGCTAAGTTTAATTTTTAGCTAGACATTTGCTACTTTTGGTTTTTATCTATTGAAATCAAAAAAGGCGTTCAATACAGAACAACTGGGACTTTATTTGTAGCAAACAAGCTACCAGTTTTCCAATTTTAGCTTTTATGTATCGTTTTGCAACTTTAGCTTTTAGCTACCAGTTTGCTTATTTTAGTTTTAACATACTGTTTCGCTACCTTTAGATTTTAGGCTAAAAGCTAAAAGTTTTAGCTAACAGATTGCTAATTTTAGTTTTAACGTACTGTTTTGCTACTTTTAACTTTTAGCTACCAGTTGACTTATTTTAGTTTTAACATACTGTTTTGCTACCTTTAGATTTTAGCTAATGCTAAATTTAAATTTTACCTATACTGTTTTGCTATTTTTAACTATTAGCGATCAGATTGCTCATTTTAGTTTTAAGCTAGCCTTTTAGTTTGTATATATAGAATTAACTGTCCATTTTATGTTTTAGCTAGCAATTTTGTTATTTTAGCGTTTTGCTTCTTCTGGCTTTGAAGCTGTTAGCTTCTTAAGCTAATTTCAGCCAAGCCATGTACAGTAGTGCTCTAGTTTATGTGATTTTGTAAGTTTTGACCAATCCAAACGTGACCGGACCTCAGCTGCAGGACGAGCTAAAACAACCTGTAAGAAAATAACCTGGCTAACTTTGTTGCACTGGACAGGGAGTTTGGTTTCCTATCACACTTGTTGCTAGCTGGCTGACGCTAATCGCTGTTGGCATAGATTGCACAGAAGGATGAATGTTTACGCCGCCTCTGCTCGTTCCCAAATCACTGATGGAATTGTACCGAACCCGTGAGCAAAGTCTACGTCTTGGAATCTGCTTTGGAGATAATATAACGCAACAGGAAGTGCACTTAAAGAGGAACTAAACCCCGGTCTAAAAACGTGTTTACGGTAACACCTATGGATTGAACAGAGGAATTGCACCTTAATTTTCTTATTGGTCAAGGACGTTCACTCTGACGTGTCTTGTACACTCTGACATCACGGAAGTGGTTCAAGCAGAGCCAATCCCCTGCAGAGATGAGAAGGTCCTGCAGCATTCATACCTTATATGGAAGTGCCACATTTCACTCCTGACAAGCGGTTTTTCTTTCTTTTCTTTTTTCATTTTTTTAAGCCTTTGGTTTTGGATGGAATGGGTGGAATAGATAAATACATCTACATGTTTATCCTTTGTTGTAGCTTGGTGTATGTTGTTGGCTAGAGGTTTAATTTGTTTTAGGTTGTTGCTGGTGGAGGCGTGGACAAAAGCACAACTCTACCTCCTCCCCTCCTTGTCTCTCGACACGCCCATTTTGAGGGTGATTTTTGAATCAGCTTAGGGGGAGGAGTTACCGTCTCAACCTGTGTTTAGTTCCTCTTTAAATATTTTAGGAAATCCTGCAAAATATTTTGTTGTTTTTGTTGTTGTGATGTCCCTTACGGCTCCATACTTACAGGCGAGTCAAACATCAAATCTTTAAAAGTAAGCTGCTGACTCAATTTGCACAAAGCATAAAATTAAGTCTAAATAAACTTTCACCCCTGCCCCCCTCAAATGAAATCCCTATCTCCGCCACTGGAGCCCGAGCCTGTTCACTCAGCTCACACTCAGATCAGAGGCTGCTGTGGAGACTTCACACCTGTAAACACGACCAGGTGTGTTTTGGTGCACCTGCTCAGGAAGGATATGGCCACTCTGTGATCCTCTTCGCGTACTTCCTGATCAGGTTGTCCTCTCGGAAGATGAAGAGGGAGCGGTTGACCGTGAAGCAGTTCTGCTTGACGGGGTTCGGGTTGTAGATGGCCATGGTTCGGGCTCTCTGGGCCATCGACTGCTTGTACATCCTCTGCGCCCCCCTCCCAGGGGCGCCCGGTCCTCCTCCGCCGCCGCCTCCTCGCCCTCCGCCGCCTGCGCCTCCTCCATAGCGCGTGGGGAGGTCGTCCGCGAAGCGAGCCATTCTGGAAACGCACAGATCCAAAAACCCAAGCTGGTGTCAGTGGGAAGGAGACGCATCCCAAACGGCGCGCGTCGTGAACCAGTGCCCAAAGGTCCAGAAACACGATCTGCAGCGAGGCGCGCGCTCTGGAGCCTTTTCCATGAAGTCCTCCTCAGTGAAGCCTCCGAGGAGAAACATCAAATCATCAATTCGTGATGCTGCATCACCTGCCGGGGCTAAAATCAAAACGTGAACATCAGACCTCCTCACAGCATCGTGTCCAAACAGCTGCGCCCCCACACACCAACTCCTGCAGCTGGAGGAGGAGGAGACAAGAAGAGCATCCAGCAGGAGGAGGAGGAGGAGGAGAGGACCTGTGGCTCCTGTCTCATCGCTCCTGCAACTCCTCTGAGGGAGAAGGAAGGAGCACGTGACCACAGGGAGCCTATCGCTGCCCGGAGCGCACATGCAGGCGCGCGCACCGCTTCAGAACCACCGCCCGGTCCAAACAGGTTCTGTTAGTTTTATTATAATGAGGAGCGTGCGT
>JBBPBX010048906.1:0-20216 GCA_038048925.1 Garcialebias charrua
AACTGAATATTGAATAATGCATAACATGAGATCTGCCCTTGATGGCAGCTACACTCCCACCAAATCACTTGTGATTTCTATTATAACTCTATTATGAACTTGTGAGTGGGTCTATTCTGCCTCTAACAGTGTAACTGTCTTATGAATAGGCTTGTCCAAATGTACTTGTTTGAGTCTCTTTCCATGACAATCTAATACAGAGTCACTGATCAACTGCTGCACCTTGCGAACACATCCATCTTCACTTGGATACACCGCTGTGACCTTAGCGAGTTTCCACTTGTTTCTAGCCGCTGTGTCATCTTGCACGATCACTGTGTCGTTGACTTTATCATTTCTCCTTGTTCTTTGCCATTTAGTCTTTGCTGTAGTCTCACGTCTGAATTTCCTGCATTTCATACAGCTGTAGATATAGGAGTCTACTGCTCGACTACATCCAAGTATCCAAATGCTGTTTGCTCTTAGCTCATTTATTGTCATGCCTCGACCTTGATGTTTCACTCGCTGATGATAGTGATCGATCAGCAACCTTGTGACGTGGCTGGTCTTTGGTAAAATAGCTGGATACTTGACGTGTGGATGTAACGTAGCTTGCTCTAATCTACCTCCCACTCGGAGGACGCCTTTGTGGTCCAGGAAGGGATTAAGTCGATAGAGTCTGTTTGTCTTGTCTTCAGTTAACTCTTTTCGGGACTGAATTTCCTTGATTTCTTTCGAGAAGACTGACCCTTGTACCATGGTTATGATTTTAAGTTCAGCTTCTTGTCTTTCTTCAAGACTTGTGGCTTCATGGGTTTTTCTTTGCTTCTGCTTAAACTCTCTTCCAAATCTCATAAGTCTTGCAATAGCCTTGACTAGTTTTGACCAGCTGGAGAATTTCACAAAACGTTCTGCCAGAGAATCCACCCTTGACGACGTATGGTGTACAACTTCTTTGCATACTTTGGGGTCCTCTGATTGAAGTTCTCCCACCTTAGCCTCTTTATTGGGAAGCTCTTCTTGCCAGAGAAAACTTGTTGTAGTGAAGCGTAAATCCTCTTGAGAGAGGTGAGAATCTTCCACTTTCCTTTCAGTGAAATCAGCCTCAAGCACTTTGATCACATCTGGTGGTGTGACAACTTCTTTGACTTGGGTGCGACAAACGTAGTGCACTTCTTTCAACAACTGATCAGATGGTGGACTGAGTGTCACTTCTTTGACAATGCTCCTGTGACTACATCCAATAATGTCTCCATAGTTTACACAAGGATCAACACCTCCAACTATTGTCCAGCCAAGATCTGTCTTTTGGCCAAAAGGTTCATTGTCTTTTCCTGACACAACTGCTCTAGGTACCAGTGCTTGTGAACAGTTATAACCTATCAGCAGACCAACATCGCATTCAATTAGAGGTGCTATTTCATCAGCGAGGTGCTCCAAATGTGGCCATGCTCTCGCCGTCTTGGGTGTGGGAATATGGTTTAAATTGGCAGGGATGAACTCTCTTGTGTAGGTAGTAGGAAGGGAGATTTTCTTTGATGAGTAGAAACCTCTGATTTGTAGCCCTGAGATCCTTTGACTTGGAACAACTTCCTCTTTGTATGACAATGTAGAGAGCTTTAACTTTACATCTCTCTTTTCTGTATCCAGAACGTCTGCCTTTTCTTGCAAAACAAATGTAGTGTCGCTCTGAGTGTCCAGAAGGGCGTATACTAGCATTTCTTGTTCTGGGTTGCTTACTGTGGATAACCAAACTGGAATCACTGTAGATGTGAGATCACTCTTGTCACCTTGGATCACACGGTTTGAGATTGCCTCACTTAAAGTTTCTTTACTTTGTTCTTTGGTTTGTTTGGTTTCCCTGGCTTCTTTCATCCCTTTAATTTCTCTTTGTTCTTTATCTCTGTCCTTATTTCTTTTGAATTCTTTGTCTCGTTCTTCATGTAGGCACGTTGGGTGTTTTCCCTGGCAGGTGTTACAGATATTTCTTCTTTCACATTTCTTAGACAGGTGTCCAAAGCTGAGACATCCAAAACACAGTCCTTTTAGCTTCACAAACTCCACTCTTTCAACTAGCGTCTTTTCCATAAACTTTCGACATGTGTGAATGTTGTGATTTAATTTTTCACAGAATACACATTTGTTTGTTTCTGTTTTCTCTTCTGAGCTGCTTGCAAACACCTTTGCTCCAACACTTTGAGCCTTTAAGGGTTTCAGCTTCTCTGAGTCATTTGCTTTAAGTGCATGTAGCGATGTCACTGGGTTGCACGCTATCTTGGCCTCTCTTGTGATAAAGTTAACAAAGTTGCTAAATGTTGGAAATGAACCATACTCCTCTTCAATCTGAATGACTTTTCTATTCCATCTTGCTGTAAGCCAATCAGGAAGCTTGCTGAGCATTCTCTGGTTCTCACTACAGTCATTTAGAACCTCAAGACTTGTTATCTGAGACATTGCTGCTTCACAGCTCCTGAGAAAGTCTGAGAACTCTCTTAGTTCAGTACTGTCCCTTGGTCCAATTTTCGGCCATGATGAAAGCTTATCTCTGAAGGCTTTGGCGATCATAAATGAACTTCCATATCTTTCCTCCAGAGTGTTCCAAGCTGTGTGGTATGCCAAATCTGTTTCCAGCAGGAAGTAACCTTCAATAGCCTTTCTTGCGGGACCACCAACATACTTTCGAAGATAGTAAATCTTTTCACTTACTGGGATGTTCTTTCTTTCAATAAGCATTTGAAAAGAAATTTTCCAGTCCTTGTACTTGATAGGATCACCACTAAAAACAGCGGGTTCTGGAACTGGTAGACGGCTAAGGTTAATGGACTCTGCTAAAACCTTAGCTAGTACCATTATTCCATCTTCTTGTGTGGCATAACTAGGTTGCTGACTTGAGGTGACTTGTGACCTAATAAACGGCTGTGCACTTGGATTGAGGTTTGAAGATGCAAGCTTTGGTTCAGGTTGGCTTATTGGATTTGATGTGGTCCTTCTTGGTTTGCTCGTACCATGCAGAAGCCCTGATATTTCATCATCTGAAATGCATTCTTGCTCATACACTTTCAGCCGTGCTTTGGCAGCGTTCATTTGTTTTACAGTTTCTAAACGTTCAAGCTCTCTTCTCCTTTGCTCTAAAACTCTTTGAGTTTCGGCGTTCTCTGCTTCTTGTTTTGCAAGCCTTTCCTTGTTTTTTAATTCAAGCTCTTCGAGTTTCTTTCTTTCAGACTCCATTTCTTCCATCATCTTTAGAGTAGCTTCCATTGCAGCCAGTTCTGCTGCTGCTTCTTGTCTTTTGACAGACAGCTTGCTTGAGTAGCTTGAACGTGCACTACTTGGTTGTTTAGAACTTTGGGAGGCTGTTGAGGTGAACACGGAGCCAGCTTCGCTCCATCTCACCGATCTCTTTTCTATATCTTTCTCATCTTGGGAGGCTGCTGAAGTGAACACGGAGCCAGCTTCGCTCCAACTCACCGATCTCCTTTCTACATCGTTCTCATCTTCTTTTGGAGCCGTGCTTTCTTGGGCTTGTTTTATAATCTTTTGGGAAACTTCATCACACGTGTCCACTCTGCGACGAGTGTCTCCATCAGGTGTTTCATAATTGCGCAGCTCTTCATAAACTTGCTTCACTTCTCCTGAAGTATGTTGGATTTGAACAATGTGAAGATGCAAATTTGTTTTAATAGGTGCATCAAGAGCTCTTTTAGCCTGTTTGGCAGCAGTTTTCCATTTTTCATAACTGAACTTGAAACGAGTTTGAAGCTTGTTTAATCTTTCTTCATGCAGTGCTTGGCCTTTCTCTGTGCGTTTTCTCTGTCTTACACTTTTCCTCAAACTCTCTGCTGAAACAGCTTGACTTGTGCATGGCTCTAATGGGTTACTATCTGCAGCTTCTTCTTCATGATTTCCTTCTCGCTTCAACTCCACCCCTTCAGCATCACAGTCCTTTTGCATGGCTTTCTCACTGCTCATTGTTTACTTTGGGCCTTATTAATTCAGTTTAAGTTAGTGCCCTTATATTAAAGTTTGTAGTTTTAACTTAGCTTAAATACTACCCTTTAATGTGTTTATAAACTTGAATAATCCCCTGTTCTTCCTTTCTTTTCAAAATGAACCTAAATGTGGTGAGTTTAATTTCCCTTTTAAATACCACCCTTTGAATACATTTACAAACTGAAATAATTTTCTCTTCAAAGATCAAGTTAAGTGTGGTATTATGAACCTTAAATCAGAATAAAAAATCTTTCATTTGTTACAAACAGAAAATAATTTCAATGTCAAACAAAATTATACAACTTAATGCACACCTTTTCTTCTTTTGTTCACACTTAATTTGTTTGTATGAAACAAACAACTTCTTAACTTTAAACTTGTGCCCTTTACAGCAGGTTACCCTTTTAAGCACTTAACAGAGTCCCTTCAAAGTTAGCTAGGTTAATTCAACTGTTCACCATTAACTTATCTTAAAGGTGTTACTTGAGTAGATCAACCACGCTAAACTCCTGGACACTGCTGCTTCTGATTTGGGTGATGCTGCTTGCAGTACAGCACGTCTTCCTTTGATCCCTGAGAGTGACGTCACCGTTCAGCGAGGGCTCCTTGTCGGCTCCAGCTGCAGCGGGGGCTTCCCTCCTCCTCTCTGCTCTTCTCTGCTCCTCTCTCCTCCTCTCTGCTCCTCTCTGCTCCTGGACTCCAGCACGCAGGCGTTCTCTGATTCCAGCAGCAGGTTGAGTGACGCACGTACTCAGCCGTTATTACTTATCAACCGTTGGCTTCTCAACCGTTGACTTCTCACTGTGGACGCGCAGGCTTGACTTGACTGCGACACGACCAGGCGTGAGTTCTGACTGTAGCACGGAGCGGCAGGAAAGGCTGAGTTCTGACTGTTACTCCTCTCGAGTTCATTCATGGATCAACGTCGTTCTTGGGTTTTAACAGACATTTATTGTAGACAACTTAACTTAATGCCCCATAAATGCCGTCAGAACTAAAAAGAAACACAGACCTAAATTAGTTCACGGCAAATAAAGATTTACAGAAATAAAAGACAAATACTGTACTGTAAAAGACACAAATAAAACAATAAATCGTACCTCATTGGCCACATTAACTCCAGAGGAATAAAGACGATTTTCTACAGCTTCTTCTTACAAAAAGAAACGTAAAACACCCCTTTGTCTTCAGGGGGAACTTCTTGTAGTAGTCTCTTCTGCAGTAACGGTTCTCTAACGGTTTCCATGGCAACTGTGTCAATCAATCTTACTCCAAGGGAAACAACGTGGCATGCGGAACAAAAGATACGTTCCCCCATACATTTTAATGCATTTTAACAGAATAATGAACCTTAACAACATAAATTACTGAAAGTTGTTACTTATCGATTATTAAATGTTTTATATTAAACACTAATATTTATTGCTCTCTTTAACTGAATATTGAATAATGCATAACATGAGATCTGCCCTTGATGGCAGCTACACATTTTATTAACAGTAAGTTAATTCAAAACAACAAAAAGTTCTGTGGCTGCCAGCTCTGCAAACCCACGGGACACCACCTGCATGTCCTCTGGGTTTTTAGGCAGGTGGATGACACCATGATGGACAGCAGAACGAGGCGTCCCACTCCTGACTGAGACCACCTGCATGCTCCACCTGCAGGGTGCTCCATCTGCCAGCCAGAAAACAGTTGTCGCCCCCAACCATGTCATGAATCCAGGTCCAGGAGATGAAGCAACACCTCCAGAGACTCCCTGCATCATCACAAGTCCAGTCTAGGATCGTCTTGGTTAAAGTAACGGTCCAGGACTGGGATATTCAGATTAATCCTACAGTACAAGGGTCTGGTTCAGGACATGTAGAGAACAACAAAACATTTAGTTTAAGATTTATTTTTTATAAGATATTAAAATAATAATGAGGCTTAATCTACTGATGCTCAATGAAAACGCTATTTTATTAATAAAATAGATGAAAGACCCTGTTTTTAACTTTTTTTTTACAACCCCTTTATGTAGTAATGGATTTTATACAATAAAATATTGGAAAATGTTATGCTGTATTCTAAATTTCAAATAAGTTATTTATTTAAAATTTTAAATAAAATATAAATATTATTCTAGTATATTGTTTTATTAAATTATTAGTAAATAAGATAGATTTTTGATTTATTTATTATACACAAGTTAACATTTATTTATTATGCACAAGTTAACAAAGTTAATACTGACAATGAAATTATCCATGAAACTACAGTTTATAGCCAAAAAAAAAAAAAGTAAGTTGGATATATCTGTCAGCAGAAGTTATAAAACATGCCACCAGCAGTGATAAAGTTCTGTATTTCCTCTAGAATTAAAAAAAGCAGTAAAAACAACAGCATTTCAAGCTCCTTTCTTCCTTAGGCTGACAGGCTGAGCGCTGTCACGGTTGCTAGGCAACATGACGTACTCCGACGTAACCGTGAAGGCTAGACCTGTCCCAATTCAAAAGAAATTGCTGGGTTGCAATCACGTGACCCGGAAGTGGCGCGAAATTCAGATGCGGGGCAGGAAGTGATTTTCCCCAGTTCAAAACACAGCAGAATGGATTACAGCAAGTATGCCAAAGCCCTAAATAAACTGGCGAGGACGAGTTTTGGGTTAACCATTTAGGATCAAAAGAAGCTTTAAATGGTTGTCGACTTGTTTCTGCCCGGGTGAGTAGTGAGATGTATTATTTATTTAGTAATTAGCCTATGCTAACTACGCTATCGCTAATGCTAACAACAAGTTTAGTTAGCCCCCTGTTATTTCTATGTGCGTGGATCTACTTAAAAATAATATATTTAGCTTCTGTAAAGCCAAATTCGTGCTGGAGTTGTATGTGTTAACGTTGAGTCATATGCATTTCTACACTGTAGGTCAGAGATCTACAGTAACTCCATTAAAAAGGTAAGTTAATGTACTGAAAATATTATGATTTTTTTTGTTTTGATAATACAGTATCATCAAGGTGATCGTATCTTCTTTGTAACTTCAGATACTAGCTGGTTAAACTCAAGGTGGCCATACATGGGAGCCTCACCAGATGGAGTCGTTTCATGTGACTGTCATGGAGCCAGGGTGTGTGAAATCAAGGTAAAATTTATTTCTCAAAAGGTTTGGACTACTGCACTGCAGACTTAGCTTTTTTAGATTTTTCTACCTGGATTATTGAGCATGCATTAGGGTACTGCACTGCAGACTTTGCGCACCTCACAGTATGAATGTTACAACTATAATTTTTTACTCAAATCTTTGTTGTTTGCATATTTCACAGCATGTAGCCGTAGTTTTGGGGATGGTCTTGCAGTTTGTGGGATGTTGCCTTGTTTCCAGTTAAAAAATGTGTGACCTTTCCATCACCTTTTAAAACTTAGTCCAGATTAATACATTCTTACCTGTGGAACACACCTGGTTGACAGAGACATAAATATAGTCTCATTTTCTAACATTGGTGTTGGATAGTGAAATGAGTGAAACACAATCTTTAAAAAAGTATCATATTGAAATGTTTTGGAGACTACCGTATTTATTTTTTATGTCTAAGTTTCATTGTCTTGTCCTTCAGTGCCCACAGAGCAAAGAGCATGAAGTCAGTCTGAGGATGTGTGCTGGACAGCCTGGTTTTTGTCTCGTCGTCTCGTCAAGGTTGGAGATTCTGTACAACTGGATAGGAACCATCCTTATTACCATCAGCTCCAGGATCAGATTCACATTGTGGATGTACAATATTGTGATTTTGTAGTATGGAGTGAAAATGATATTTATGTGGAAAGAATTCTGCCAGATGACCAGCTGTGGGAAACAGCAGTTCCCAAAATTCAGCACTATTTTACACATTGCATCCTACCTGAAATCCTGGGACAGAAATCCACACGTGACTAACCAATCTAAGAATCAAGAATGTTATTTGGAGTAGTTGATGAAAGGAGTTTGAAAAGTTTATACAAATTTAAACAGTTGCTCTTTTTTTCCCCAAAAACATTTGTCACTACCATAACATGTTTCAGCTACACCTGTAGCAAGCACTCTGCAGAAGGGTCATGTGATGTTGTTACATGTCATGACAGCTGTTTTTTATTTACAATAATCTTAATTGAAAAGTTAAGTATGTTAAATCAAATGATATATTTAAATCAATATGAGATTAGCTTGTGAATTTCAAAGGTGTTCTAATATGTTAAATAACAGCACATACAAATGTCATATGTCACAAATGTTGCAAAATGAGTCTACTTCAGAAAAATGTTTTTATTTCAATAGCAAAACTCATGTCATTTTAACTGACCAATATTCACAAAGATTGGTTATGGAGTTCATTGAATAAATTAAAAATATTCAACCTTATTGGGTAAATTTTTTTTTTGTCTTCATGAACAATTAACATGTACAAATATGGTCTGTAACAGTATTAGTGATTTAATTTACTTTTGATTTACTTTAAATGATAAATACATGTATAATCATTTAAACTTAAAATATTTATATAAATATAGTTGATTGAATTACTTGTCGCTCAGGCCACTCTATTAAGAATTGTAATCTTTCATGGAGAACATGAATCGTTCTAAAACAAATTCGAGACACAGTGGCTTTTGACACATTAAATCTATAGGCAAGGTCTTGAAGCTGCAGATGTAATCTGAGATGCATAAGTATCATAATAAATTGCTCAAATTTGGAGAGTGCTGACAGTGATGACATGCTGATGTATAAGGTTCACAGAGCTGAAAAATTTGCATCAAAACTAAAAAGTTGGGCAGTCCCGTATAAAACTTTGTTTTATCGTTGTTCTGGAAGGTTTCAGGAGTAAATTTAGTCACTGAGACTTTTTCCTTAAGGTCGCAGATCTCAGTTGTGTAGCCTTTCACTGCATCCTCCAGCTTTGTGAGGTCAACCATGCTTAGATCCGTCTGGCATTCTGCATCTGCAAATATTTAATTATTAAAAATTACGTTCAGAAATTCTATAAATAAATAAATAGTATTTTTATTTATTATTATTTTACCTTTGAATCGTTCGTTTTCAGGGGCTGGTAAGCTTTCTTCACAGAGCTCATCTTCCAGACTGTTGGCCTCCTCAGTGCAGAGAAGCTTCCGGGCCTTAGCTCTTTCCCTGCGCCGGAGGGATGCTTCTGTTTGTGGCCACTCGTTACTTCTTTGGTACCCCAGGTTAACAGTGGGGGCCCAGTCTTGGGAATGTACATCACCTGCTGCACTCGGACAACCTAAATATAAGACACCACTTTAAAGTAAAACACGTAAATGCCTTTCCTAGCACTAAGCTAACCGCTAACAACATTAGCATTCTAATCGGATTTTTTCTGGGAACAACCAAGTGTTGAACCACTACACAAGCTAGGGCATAACATATCTTACCTGTCTTTCTAGTTACTGTCCAATAAAATATCTGAAAATATGATTTAAACGATACGACCCTTACCTGTAACAAAGTGGTCGCTGCAGACTCTCGTCAGTTTCTGCACCTCCTGTTTTTAGCCGTAGGTTGTAATCCACGTTTGTCGTCTTTTTTCTGTAAGTTTTTTTAAATTAATCCCCTTGTAGCATACTACTTTCGGAACACGAAAATAACTTTTATCTATCTCTCGATTAGAGCGGTTGCAACAACCGTAAACGGCACAGAATTTAGGCATGTTGATGCTGAATCAGCAACAGAAGGAAACGGCTGCGTTTACTTCTTGCCCCGCATCTGCATTCTGTGACGTCACTGCTACGTCATCTGAAACCCAGCAATTCACAGCCGCGGACTTCCGGTCTACCTGATGTTTGAAGGACCCGGCCTCCGTGTACCGGGTAGGCCGGGTCCTTGGTAGTATGCAGCCGTCGGATTGGGACACACCTTAGATCTGGCCCAAACATTTATTTTGAAAATCTAAACCGGAAAAGATCTTCCTGTGACGTTTCCTTTCCGTTTGTTTGTGTTTATAAAGAAATGGAGTCTGAAACGAGACCGAAATCAGCTCTGTAGATCAGAATGTGAGTGTTTCTCCGGTTAACTTTGAACTTCTGTTGATTTCTGCGCATAAACTGCTGGTTTAACTAACTAAAAAGTGTAAATACGGTTAACCAGGTTAGTTCCGGTTAGTTAGGTTCCTTAAACGAAATCGAAATTTGCTGAGTTTAAGGAACACTTTTCTCTCGAGTTCGGAGCGTTAAAAACATACAGTTGACGTTTTTTTTTTAACTGTTTTGGTTGAATTCTCTTAAACGTATTTTTAGCCAAACTCCATTCATTTTTTGTAAGATTTTACTAAAATCTAAAGAACTATTAAATACATAATTTTGGTAATGTTTCATGTTGAAGTACCTAAATGCTCCTGTTATTCAGAAGCATTGGCTAAAGAATAAAATGTTTAATAGATACTGAATATGAGTTTGTAAGACAAAACAGTCTTGTTTGAATCTAAAATCCTTTTCTGTGTTCCAACACTGAGCATGGAGCAACACTAAACCTGCATGTTTTTATCTAAGATGAAGGTCTTTTGTTTTCAACTTTAAACCAGAGGAGAACAGTGAAGTGTGGTGGAGCATCTCTATCTGCAGAAACCAATGCAGACATGTTCCTGTTTTTGATTTTCTACATCTGCCTTGATTTTCTACATCTGCCTTGTAATCTGTCTGTTTTGTTATTTTACCATCTTTGTTTTAATTTGTAAAAAAATATATAAAAAAAATCTGCATGCCTCTCTTATGTTTATCTATTGTTGATTGTCCAAGGAAAATCTATTGTTGCTGTTGTCATCATTCTTTGTTGAAACAGGTCTCTCTTGTAAATGAGTCCTCGAGGCTCAATGGGATTAACCTGCCTAAATAAAGGTTGAATGAATAGGAGTGGACTGAGCTTCCTCACATTCTGTTGACAGAAACAAAAGTCAGGTGATCATGAAGAAAGTTTTTTTTTTGTCCCCAGCATGAAGCTGCGAGTTCGGATCAACCGTCAGACCAGCAGGGTGGAGTTACCTGGAGAAGAACCCACCCTGCAAGAACTCTCAGATCTCATTAAGCAGACACTGTCCTCTCATGGACTCAGGTCAGGACTCAAGAAGGATTCATCCCAATCGTCAGTGAACTGATCCTCACTGTTTTCTTTTGTTCTTTCCTCTCAGCACAGACACCGAGTTCAGTCTGTCTCTGAACGGCTCAGAGCTTCTGTCAGACTCTGGGCAGACCTTGTCCTCCTGCGGCATCGTTTCTGGAGATCTGATCTGCGTCCTGCTGCCGCATCCTCCACCGGTCGCCACGTCAACCCCAGGGATGTCCACCAGCTCCGCTAGCAGGACTACTAACTTCCAACAGACCGCCGGCACGACCACCTGCCAGGTGAGATCAGAAAAGAGATGCTTTTGTTTCAAAATTAAAAGCCCTTGTTGTCTCCGTAAGAAACTGGTGGGTAATATCAGAGTCATAGTTTATTATTTTACAACATTCAAACAACTTTAATCATTTATAGAACAGAACTTTACAACATCTGAGTTTAAACTTACGAGTTCAATTAGAAAACAGCAGTTTGTAACAAAAAAAGATGACTCTAACTTAATAAAACCTGTTTTCAGTCATCAAAGTTCATGCTCAATAATCCAGGTCCAACAAAGTTCAGTCAGGTCATCTGGATAGTTTCTGTTTTTCTTGACCTGTTTTCAGTTAGAATTTCATGACTGTTAAATACATTAACATATTTAGATCAGATTACTCATCAGCTTCTTCAATTAAATGCACTTTTGTCTGCCTTAAAGCTGCTATATGTATGTATTGTGTATATGTATTGTGTTCATGTGACTGTATTGTTGGCAGAAGTGTTGTTTGGCGTACGATGTCCAAGACAAATTTCCCCTTGGGGACAATAAAGTATCTATCTATCTATCTATCTATCTATCTATCTATCTATCTATCTATCTATCTATCTATCTATCTATCTATCTATCTATCTATCTATCTATCTATCTATCTATCTATCTATCTATCTATCTATCTATCTATCTATCTATCTATCTATCTATATCTATCTATCTATCTATCTATCTATCTATCTATCTATCTATCTATCATCTATCATCTATCTATCTATCTATCTATCTATCTATCTATCTATCTATCTATCTATCTATCTATCTATCTATCTATATGTAACTTTTCTAAAAATATATTTTTAACATATTTCTTCACTCTGTCACTATCTCCTGACAGACTGATGTTAGACAGGTAATCTCTGAAAAAAACTATAGTCCCCTTGCTTGTCCAGGTGTTACTAAAAGCATTTCTAAAAACCCACAGTGACCCGCCTTTAACCAGCCAATAAAAACAGAGCTTCTCATACTCCTAACCCACGCCCCCGCCTGTCCCAGCCCCCGCGGCTGCGCACGTTCTCGTTCAAAGTATTGCAAAGCGATGCAAAACTGTTTTGTATGTGACACAAATGTATTAAATTCCCCTTCTTCATCCCTGATCTGGACTTTTCTTTTGTTTTTTTGCCAAAAGTCAAGTGATCGCTTCCTCCTCCGCTGACTGAAATGAGGAAATGAATGAATTTGTCACGAGCGAATTAAACTCATGTCCAACGTGGCTGCGTGAGGTTCTGCAGATTTCCTGGTGTTCTGGTGTGCTGGACCAGCGCTCCCTGTTTTTATTTTATTTTTTAGAACGTTTTATTAACATATAAACATAGAAATTTGCAGCGGCTGCGACAGGACATGTAGTGGAGGCGGAGCTAAGGAGGCTGAGCTGAATTACAGCCGAGAGCAAGGGGGAGGGACCAGAAACGTGTTCCATCATGTTCCAAAAACTACATATAGCAGCTTTAAAAGACAAGAGAAGAACGAGGGTGTTCAGAAGAAGAAGGAGGTTTGAGGGACGGCCGTGGCGTAGTGGTAATGGCAGTCGTCCCCCGATCGGAAGGTTGGCGGTTCGAATCCCGGTTCCCCACACCATGTGTTGTTGTGTCCTTGGGCAAGACACTTAACCCCGAGTTGCTCCCGGTAGGACTGGAAAGCACCTTGCATGGTAGTCTGCCGCTACCGGTGTATGAATGTGTGTAGCATTCAATGGCCCTCATTCATGAAACTGTTCGTATTCTAATCCTACGTTTCTCCTACTTTTGTTCTTACGAAGCGTTCGTAAGAACATGCCACGTCAGATCCAACAAACTCTTCTATGATGAGGAAACGTGTGTAAATGGCTGCGTAAACATGATGAATCCCACCTGTTCTAATCAGCTGCGCGTGCCCGCGGAAATGTCATTTACATAAATTCCACCCCTCAAAACACCATATAAGGATCTAGTTTCCTGCCTCTGACAGCAGGAAGTGTCCATTCATTCAAACTCAAGAAGTAAAAAGAAGAACTTTACGCTCTGAGTTCTGCTCAGAACGGCTGGAGGTGGTCGCGCACTGCTACCCCCCCCCCGCTCCCGCTCCCCCCCCGCAAGTGTCGGATGTGTTCTTGAACAGAAGCATTTTATATATGACGAGTAGGGATGAGGACATGTTGTTTAAAGTGTCTCGAAACTACAGTTCACTTCATATTAATATGGTGCATGTTCTCCCGTGGGTCATACTGTATCAGACATCAAGAATAAATGGTTTGATCTGAAAATGGCTTCAGAAAAACGTCTCGCCGCAGCACGGACAGCAGGTGGTCAGGAGGTGGTCAAGGAATGTTGTGCCGACATGACAGCAGGAGGAGGTGCTCGCGCCGTGAGTGGCACGGGTTGGAGGTGGTCGCGCTGAGCGTGGCACGGCTGGAGGTGGTCGCGCTGAGCGTGGCACGGCTGGAGGTGGTCGCGCTGAGCGTGGCACGGCTGGAGGTGGTCGCGCTGAGCGTGGCACGGCTGGAGGTGGTCGCGCTGAGCGTGGCACGGCTGGAGGTGGTCGCGCTGAGCGTGGCACGGCTGGAGGTGGTCGCGCTGAGCGTGGCACGGCTGGAGGTGGTCGCGCTGAGCGTGGCACGGCTGGAGGTGGTCGCGCTGAGCGTGGCACGGCTGGAGGTGGTCGCGCTGAGCGTGGCACGGGCTGGAGGTGGTCGCGCCGAGGGTGGCGCATGGCGTGGTGGTGCGTGATTTTTATTAACCCCGGGGCACGGGCGCCCACGCGCAGGTGGCGCGGTGGTGGACGAGGGGCGGGGGTGCGGGGGGGGGTTTGAAGCCGCTTCATTTTAATTTAACCAATATGTGTCGTTGCATTTAATTGTTTTTATGCTCTAAATATTCTCTAAATAACGAAATATGAGGTTATTAGTGGAGAAAAGGCCAGCAGACTACTGTTCGTAAAATATACGACAGGTCCGGACCACACGTAGATTTTGTTCGTATCTGAAAAAAATCCTAGGATACGAAAATATTGTTGGATGCCACAAATGATCCTAAATCACTCGTAAGCACAGTTTAAGCACAAATCTGTGCGTACGAACGGTTCATGAATGAGGCCCAATGTGTGTAGCACTTTGAGATTTTCACTAATGAAAAGCGCGTTATAAATTGAATTCATTATTATTATTATTATATCTTTAAAAACTCACGAACCAACTTTATTTAAAGGGGACCTCAGATGGGTTTTTAAAATTTTTATGGTATGTCTGTGTGCTATACAGACCCTGTCCATTCAATTTAATACACAAAATAATTCTTAGATAATAAATTATACCCTTTTTAATTCTGCCATTTCTAACTTCCGTTCTAAACGACCGGTTTATGATAATGAGCTCTGAAGTCCACGCCCGTCAAAACTCTGTTTACATTAACTCCGCCCTCTGTAACAGCCAGTATCTCTAATATGTTGTTGTTTTAAAATTAGCTCTTTTTTTATTACTCATTTGACTTACTGTAAACGTAAAAATAACAATTATAAAGTATTATTATGTAGATGTATATATCTAGTCTCACCCCGATCTCTCCGAAACAAAAGGCTTTAAAAAAAAAAAAAGATGCCGTGGCCGGGAAACGAACCCCGGTCCTTTGGGTGCCAAACCAGCTCTTTATCTCCCAGACCCACCTGGCAGTTGAGCAAAAGCAGTCCTTCATCGTATAAGAAACAAATACAACCACCTACTTTTAGAACGCTGGAGTTTTGATTAGATTTTGATGAAGTGAAAGGTATTCTTAAAATAAATAAATTGCTAATCTGAAAAGTATATCGATCAGTGGTGCTTGTACGTTTCAGACTGTCGCCCCGCGAGAGTGTGCACAGTTTCAACGAGACAGAGTTCAAACAAGGTAATAAAACATTCTGGTTTTACTCAAGATGTGCTGCGTGGCTGGAGCAGGGCAAGCCCCTAGCCCCCCGGGGGCTAAATAAATGAATAAATAAATAAATGACCGCCGGGTCAGCTCCAAAACTGCTCGGCAACCGTGACGTCTTTTATACTGAAGTGGGTTGAGCCCAGAGCCATATAAAGTGAGAGTTGCGACACTTCCATAGAGATCCGTTGTAAGAATGGAATGCGGAAGTCACGTGGGTCATGGAGGGGGCGATTTGTTCCATGCTCTGTTTAACAGTCTGACTCTGCCTGCAGTAGCGCTCCGTTGCCGCCAGAGGGCGCAGCTCCACAAGGTTTCCATGGCCGTTGTTTGGAACGATTGACTGCCAGTTGGCGACTTCAAAGAGTGTCAGAACTCTCTATATATACGGCTCTGGTTGAGCCGCACCAGGGGTTGCTAGGTGAGGGGCTGGACTCAGGTTCGAGGTGGGTTGTCCTGCGGTTTGTGACGTCACAAACCGCAGGAAGTGAGAACAAAACGTTTCTATCACAGACAAATAAATCTACTAGAGTAAATAAACCATTGGGTGCATTTTTTTGGCCCTAGGACTGTTTTTTTATTAAGTAAATACCCAATGTTTGGGCAGCACGTTGGCACAACTGGTAGAGCTGCTGCCTCTCAGCGAGAAGGTTGCCGGTTCAAATCCCGGTCCGGGGCCTTTCTGGGTGGAGTTTGCATGTTCTCCCCGTGCATGCGTGGGTTTCCTCCGGGTACTCCGGTTTCCTCCCACAGACCAAAAAACATGCTTGTTAGGCTGATTGGTGACTCTAAATTGACCCTAGGTGTGAGTGTGAGAGTGGATGGTTGTTTGGTGTGAGTGAGACAGGTCCCTCTTGTAAATGAGTCCCCGTGACTCAACGAGGCTAGCCTGTATAAATAAAGGTTGAATGAATGAAAAAAAAAAAAATAGCAAATGTACCCTTTAAGTTATCATCATCAACCGTGCATAACATCATCAAAAGATTCAGAGAATCTGGAACAATCGCTGTGCGTAAGGGTCAAGGCCGTAAAACTCTACTGGATGCTCGTGATCTCTGGGCCCTTAAACGTCACTGCACCTCAAACAGGAATGCCACTGTCAAGGAAATAACAGAATGGGCTCAGGAATACTTCCAGAAAGCATTGTCAGTGAACACAATCCACCGTGCCATCCGCCGTTGCAGCTGAAACTCTACAGTGCAAAGAGGAAGCCATTTCTAAGCAAGCTCCACAAGCTCAGATGTTTGCACTGGACCAGGGGTCATTTAAAATGGAGTGTGGCAAAATGGAAGACTGTTCTGTGTCAGATGAGTCACGATTTGAAGTTCTTTATGGAACACTGGGACGCCATGTCATCCGGACCAGAGAGGACAAGGATAGCCCAAGTTGTTATCAACGCTCCGTTCAGAAGCCTGCATCACTGATGGTATGGGGTTGCATGAGCGCTTGTGGCATGGGCAGCTTGCATGTCTGGAAAGGCACCATTAATGCAGAGAACTATGTTCAGGTTCTAGAACAACATATGCTCCATCTAGACGTCATCTCTTTCAGGGAAGACCCTGCATTTTTCAACAAGATAATGCCAGACCACATTCTGCAGCAATCACAACATCATGGCTACGTAGGAGAAGGATCCGGGTACTGAAATGTCCAGCCTGCAGTCCAGATCTTTCACCTATAGAGAACATTTGGTGCATCATAAAGAGGAAGGTGCAACAAAGAAGGCCCAAGACGATTGAACAGTTAGAGGCCTGTATTAGACATGAATGGGAGAGCATTCCTATTTCTAAACTTGAGAAACTGGTCTCCTCTGTCCCCAGACGTCTGTTGAGTGTTGTAAGAAGAAGGGGGGATGCCACACAGTGGTAAAAATGGACTTGTCCCAACTTTTTGGGGATTTGTTGACGCCATGAAATTTTGAAACAACATATTTTTCCCTTAAAATGATACATTCTCTCAGTTTAAACTTTTGATCTGTGATTTGTGTTCTATTCTGAATAAAATATTAGATGTTGGCACCTCCACATCATTGCATTCAGTTTTTATTCACAATTTGTTTAGTGTCCCAACTTTTTTGGAATCCGGTTTGTATATATATTTTTGGGTTCGGCCCTCTAATTACCGGTAATCCGTTGGGTCCGGGTAGGGCTCGGGGAAAAAAAGTACAGGCTTGGTCCGGTCCGTATTTATTAGGCCCGGATGCGACTGAGAGTCCTTCACAACTCACTGACACTTGAGATGATCGTTTAGAGTTCTGGTGTGAGCTGAGGGGGGATGACCTCATTTCAGGGCTATAATTCTTTTATTAGTTCTGATTAGTTAAATGCTCCATTTTCAATAATTATTCTTACACATATGGTCGTGCTTTGTACCCAGTAACAGACGATCCTCATGCGAGTTGTGTCCTGTGTAAGTCTGCCAGGAATATTCTGGCATATTTTTAACTGTGTGTGAAAATACGAGTGTTGTTTATTTGTGAACGTCCCACAGAAACGTCTCTGCACAGCTTTGGGCTGTGATCAATACTTTCTCTGGTTTCTCTCTGAAACCTGTGAACTGGTGTTTTTTTCGTCCTGACTGAAACGAACAGGACATCCATCACTCCGTCCTTTTGTTCCCCTTCATCTTTTTCTTTCCCTCCATTCCTCCTCTCCTCCTTCTGCTCCTGCTGTGCTGCAGCTCTGATGGTTGGAGCTCCTCACAGGTTGTTTCAGGCTTCACTCTTTCTAATTAACGCTCTTCACCGTAATTAAAGCAGACGTCTTGTGTTTGAGATAGAGAAGGAATAATGGCAACGGACACGTTCATGTGAAGCTCAAGGTTCAGGCTTGAACTTCCAGCTTCATTTAGTCCAGCTAGCACTTAGTTAGCTCTTTGAACTGTTAGACTGGTGACTGTTGTCATTTTCTCTCATTCTGTCCCACTAACCCCACAGTGAGGAGGTAAATGTCCTCTGCTTCTGTTCCTGTTAAAATAACCATTTGTTCTTAGTGGTCACCTAAATCTTCAAAACCATTTGCGTTCAGAGCACCATGGTTACTTAAATTAAAGGTACAGTATGCAGTTTCTGTAGAACTCCAGCACTTAGAAATATTTTCAACAGGCAAAGCATTCTGATCCCGCTCTGCCCCCTTGTGGTCTGTTAAATTTCAAATTCAAGCTCTGTTTTTATTGGCTGATTCAAATTCAAGCTCTGTTTTTATTGGCTGGTTACAAACTCTGTTTTTATTGGCTGGAAAATGGTGGGTCACCTTTTCTTTTTAGAAATGCTTATTTACCACCTGGAGAAGCAAGGGGACAATATATATATATTTTTTTTCAGAGATTACCTGGCTAACATCAGTCTGTCAGGAGGTAGTGACAGAGTGAAGAAATATGTTCATAAAAAAAGCTACATACTGCAGCTTTAAGTCAAGCGCCATGATCCAACAACTTAAAGCTCCACTGACATGATTTTTTAACTTTTCAAAAAATGGCACAACATATATAAATATTAAGATTGACCCCTGACCGTTTTTGCTAAAATAATGTGAAATGAATGAAAATTCCTCTCAAAAATAGTTTAAAATTAGCGCCGTTTTTTTACACGGTAAATTCGGGTTTTTCCGGTCACGTGATTGTAACGTCAGATAAAGAACTTTGCTCCAACCGCACATTGAATACAATGGACAAAAATATAAACGCATCCGTCGAATTTAGCCATTTAAAACTTCAGATATTAGCGATTTGGCTTCAGTTCGTGAAGAAGAAGTAATTTTGAGTGATAAACAACAAACAGCAATGTTTCTTTTTGCCGTGTTGCTTGTTTTGTTTTCAGGAGAGGTTGCACATTCATGAAGTGAGCACCAGATGTCAGCAAAGCTACCGTGAACTCTTACAGAGCTCTGTAATGGAGAAATATATAAACGTATCCGTCGAATTCAGCCATTTAAAACTGTAGATATTAGCGATTTGGCTTCAGTTCGTGAAGAAGAAGTTATTTTGAGTGATAAACAACAAACAGCAATGTTTCTTTTTGCCGTGTTGCTTGTTTTTTTCTCAGGAGAGGTTGCACATTCATGAGGTGAGCACCAGATGTCAGCAAAGGGCCCACTTCATGAATGTGAAACCTCCCCTGAAAAAAAAACAAGCAACACGGAAAAAAGAAACATTGCTGTTTGTTGTTTATCACTCAAAATAACTTCTTCTTCACGAACTGAAGCCAAATCGCTAATATCTAAGGTTTTAAATGGCTAAATTCGACGGATACGTTTATATATTTCTCCATTACAGAGCTCTGTAAGAGTTCACGATAGCTTTGCTGACATCTGGTGCTCACTTCATGTATGTGCAACCTCTCCTGAAATAAAACAAGCAACACGGCAAAAAGAAACATTGCTGTTTGTTGTTTATCACTCAAAATAACTTCTTCTTCACGAACTGAAGCCAAATCGCTAATATCTATAGTTTTACATGGCTAAATTCGACGGATGCGTTTATATTTTTGTCCATTGTATTCAATGTGCGGTTGGAGCAAAGTTCTTTATCTGACGTTACAATCACGTGACCGGAAAAACCCGAATTTACCGTGTAAAAAAACGGCGCTAATTTTAAACTATTTTTGAGAGGAATTTTCATTCATTTCACATTATTTTAGCAAAAACGGTCAGGGGTCAATCTTAATATTTATATATGTTGTGCCATTTTTTGAAAAGTTAAAAAATCATGTCAGTGGAGCTTTAAGTCAGCTCCTCTGGACGTTTTTTTTTTAACGTCCAAAAGACTTCATCAGTCCGAGAAGCCAAACCTGAATTACTATGCATGAACTTTGATGTTTTGAACCACTTTGGCCTCAGATGTGTCGGCGGGGGAGAGGGCGGACTCCAGAAACCATCAGAGCACCATCAAACTGGTTGGTCCACTATGTGAAGGTGCTAGACTGAAGGCTGGTTTATACTTCTTGTCGCACGTCTTTTACCACCTTGAGTGAACC